>JASDQU011247348.1:26088-39065 GCA_032191745.1 Picea mariana
ATTAGTGTAAGATCCAAGCAGTCATCCAAAGTGAAAGAGATATAATGCATACATAAGAAGGTTGTAATGATCAAATATGACACATACCATGATACCTTGGACCAATTACCTCATGGAGCAAGAGCCTTCTTTGATACAAGACCAAACCGGTAGTGATGGAGGCTGGTACTGCTGGAAGGACAAATCTGGCTGAGAAGAAGAGAAGGGTCCTCCAGGACCATGCTCAGGTCGCTCCTGCTCTCGGTACTCCATGTCTAGGACCATGTGGGCCTCGAGACATGATCTCCTAGTTATCCCTAGATATCGGGGATAACAGGGCCAAGCTAAAGTCAATCCTGCTCTCGATACTCCATGTCTAGGACATGTGGGCCTCGAGACATGATCTCCTAGTTATCCTTAAAAGTGGGGGATAACAGTCCCCTTGCGTTTGTGAGTCTCTAAACACAAAGGGAGAGACTATTACCCTCATTACTTTACTTTATGATTCTAATTTCACTTTGACTTAGGAGATTTAAGTCAAAAGTGAAATATGTCACTTAAGTCAAAAGTGACTATTAATTCACTTTGTGGGTGAATTGAGGGACATAAAGAGAAATAAGGAAACTAATCCAAAGTGGGTTTTGAGTTGAGATTCTTTTTGGAAGATCTCAACCTTTGATTAGAAATGGGATGGGATGATCTCATCCATCCATTTCTAGGTTTCCTTATGTTTTCTATAAAGAGGGCACATAGGGCATTTGGAGGCTCATTCACTTGTATGTTCACCAAGAGAGTTTGGAGAAGGGAAAGAGGATGAGAATGGAAGCATTAGGAGAGGAGAGCTTGGGCGCCTACATCTATGGAGGAGCTATGACAACTTAGTGCCTATTTATTTTATGGTGATCGGTATTGCTTGGAGGAGGGTGCACATGTGGAGGAGAGTGGACCACTAGCAAATAGTAGAAGGACTTGTGCTATTTCAGATCTGTTTGGCTCATCTTGAAGGAGACATACAAGGGAAAATTTGTGTGGAAGGTGTTGTCGTCCTTATACACACTTGCAAACGTGAGCAAAGTCCAGCTCACTTAGTGTGTCCTTGGAGGCACAATGCCTAGGTTCAAAGCCCATGCTGTCACTTTGACTCGAACCTCTTCCGTCTAGGCTTACTCCTAGGGAAGCCAAGGGGGGTAGACCCTAGTTACTAGATGTGATTTACGTTATGTTCTAGGAGTTGGTTTTAGTTAGTTACAAGGTTGGGGGGATATACTAACCTATGATGCAAAGACAACAATGCAAGATGCAATGTTTTACTTATGACAAGCAAGCCTTTTCCTAGGACAACTAAGACTAGTGCCTAAGATTGGGCAAAGGGGTCAACTAATGTTTGAGGGGTTTGAATTACAATGATTACAGAAGGTTACAAAGAAGTACAACTATTCCACAACAATGTTAGATACAAATGATTACAACTTAAGAATAGAATGATAGATGTTACAACAACTATGAGCAAAGATATACAACAAGATACACAATTACAACCCAAAAAATATCTAAAAGTTACAAAATACAAAAGATTTATTAACCATGTGCTTGTATGTGCAGGAAATTAAAGATATTCAAAGCATAAAGATTATCAACACATCAAGCCAAGCATGCCCCAATAGCACTTACTCTATTGGACTACTTATCAATGGCAACCACAACACTCAAGACCCAATAAGATAGTGCCTCCAAAGGGGATGCACAACCTCTTGAGGGATCACACCATAAAGAACACTAATCAAATGAGATATACTTTAAAAAAAACAAGTGCTCCAAAACACATAAAATGACAACTCAGGTGATTACTCCACAAAGCCAAAAGAAAAAGACTTGCATGTAAAATTAAAAGTAAAGAGTGCTTGCAAGTATTACTTAGATGGAAACCATAAGATGTACCAATGAAGATGATGCCCAAATGCTTAGTGGATTAAACAGTTGCTTAAAGATTATTAAATTTTGAGTTACTCCTAGCTAAGTGTCAACCCAAAATTCTCCTCCCCCAATTACCAAGTGGCTGTTGGATGCTCAAGAAGTGAGGCAACGAGGCCTACCCTAGATTCATAGGTCAACCCTAAGATCCGAGTACTCCCGGAAAGGACGTCGCACGCCGTGAGACCGTCCTCGGCCTAGCACCTTCCGTTGCCTTCCTCAAACCCCGTTTTAAATGGCGAAAATGGTGAATTAAGGTGTCCTATTAAGTCTAGTAAGTTATTATGCCTATGGACTAAGTATTTTTAGGTGCTTAAGTGTGTTTAGGTGACTTTTAGTTGCTCAAAAACAGTGAAATATTGCCAAAACCGAAACTTTATCCAGCAAGAAAAGTTACTCAGATTATGAAGTTATAGCATTGAAAAACACATAAGAAACTTGAAAAAAGACTTGCTGAAATGAAATGTTGCTTCTACACCATTCACATACCCATGTGTGCTTGCAAACTTAAATGAAAGTAGATGCTTTAATAGATTGCAAATGAAAAAGATTGCTTTAAACCATCATCATTTAACCATATAAGTATTGCATTAAGAGAAGTGCTAGGATATGAAACTTGAAAGACTATGTGAGATCTACTTCTAGATGATTTTAAAATATGAGCATAAGCAAATCAAAAGCACACAACTAAACTAGCCATACTATATTGGGGGTTGGCTTTGCCAACTACTCATCCAAGATGCAGGCAACCATGAAATAATACTTGAAATGGAAAGCAAAAACAACAAACCACTCACAATGGCACAAGGTGGAGGCAAGCCTTCATTGTTTGTGCCAAAGGGGGTTGGAATCTAAAAGCTAAACTATCACTAAGACAATCCTAGCCACACGACCTTGTCCTAATGACAAGTGGGGCAAAAGAATGAAAAAATGTTGAAAAGTAAACTTACACCCTAGCCTCATGATTTTGGGGGGGTTGACCTTGCCAATCTCTCACCCAAGGTGTAGGCAATAACAACTTTACAATGAAAGAAACTAGATACAATAACGCAATCCTCAAGGGAAATTCCCGGGGGCTTACTACAATGCTAGAAGGAGGTGAGAGAGGTTGAGTTTCGTTACCCAATCAAAGGAGGAGCCTCTGAGGTGTTGTGTGACCGAAAGTGGGCAGCATAACCCCTAGACCTGGTAAGAACCTGCAAAAACCAGCAAGCTATTGCTTGCTAGAAATACTGCACAACACACACAAAGTCAAGAAATTTTTTTGTTTTTAAGCAGAAATTTTACACATAAATATCCAAAGAAAAGTTGATTTTAAGTGACCTATCTATGATTGTTAACAAACTGAAATATGAAATGAATGAGAAGAAAAATCAGATCTGAAAGACAAAGGAGTTTGGGTGAGCATTGAGGGAAGACTCTTGCTTGAGGCTATCCCAACAAAACCCTTGAAATGAACTTGCAAATCTTGAAACACAATGTGAGATACAAGAGTAGACAACAAGTTGAATAAGAAAACAACATAAACTAATTTATATCATTAGTTACCCAACATGTTTAGGCCAGCAACTACACTATTGCCTAACCTACCCAAATAAACTAATTTACTCAAGAAATCTACTCAATACTTCACAAAATGCATAAGACACAACATCACCTCATGTGCAAGGAAGTAACAAGACTAATCTTAGTTGCTTCAATATCCTCCAAAGCCTTTGTATTAATCAAAATGAGAGTCTTGCAGCAACAAGTTGCTCCAACACTCTCAAGAGTAAAGTGGAGTGGATGCAAAATGGACAAGAGAGAGAGAGATGGGGTGAAAATCCAGTAGCATAACAATAGATCAAGAGATGGTGAAGAAATGAGTGAGGGAGGGGTTCTATTTATACCTTGAGAGGCAAAGTGACCCCTCTTGGATCACTGTCATGTGTCAAAACCCAAGCAAATTGCAGATCTCAAGGAAGGGGGGCACACCACTTAGGGTTTTGGCGTGGATTGGTGAGGTGGAATGGGTGAGTTGGAGTGGGACCAAGCTAAGGGGTGAGGTGGAGGGCTAGGAAGGGCGCACTACTAAAGGGAGGGGCCCACAACTCAATTAAATCACATTTCAAAGGTTTCCACAAGAGGGGGGAAGCAAATCCCCCTAGGGGGCGTGAGGATATGAGTGAGTGAGTGGGTAAGGGGGTGTGAAAAGGTTAGGACATGGGTTGGGTAGGTTAGGAAACATCTCTCTCACCTTTATCCATCTTTACTTTACCCCATTTGCCCATAAATTACAAAAATGACATTTTTCCTATGTCATGACTTAGCAATTAAAATTGTTGTTTTGACTGATTGAGACTCCTAGTGGACAAACACCTAACAAAAGTTGTCCGACTGAGCCGAAACTTGGTCCAAGGGTGTAGGGGGTCTCATTCCATTTCTTTTGAGCACAAATACCCCTAGCAAAATCCCAAGGACCTAGTTTTTACAATATTTGCTCAAAAATAATTAATTAAATTACCCAACCTTAAGCAATTTTAATTAATTAAAAAAAACCTATCTAGACTCTACGAAATTCCACGAAACTTTCTAAGATGTCATACATGGTCATTTACATCATTTCTAAACACTAGCTACCAGAGGATAACTCCATTAGAACGCCTTTCACCACTTTGGAGGAATTATTGTTGGTGGGAGGGAAAAACTAAAGGGAAATTAATAAGGCTAAAAAGCCAAATTAATAACCCGAGGATAAAAAACCATCAGTGAAAGGAACTCTCCTAATGAAGAAATCCCAAAGTAACTGACCTAACTATGATCCATGCAGACCTATTACATTATTAACCCACGCAGGGGTGCGGAAATTCCGTTTACAAAAATATGTGCTGGAAGCATAAATTGCCCAGTAGAACCAAATAGTCTTCGAAATGCTAGCATTTGATGATGCATCTCTTCATGGTACATGGAGTTGACCCCCTAGTTGAATAGGCGGTCAATAGAAGGGATTCTTCATTGGGTCAAAGAGGAAGGAGGGTGCATCACTTCAGTGAATAGAGCAACAAGGGAAAAGGGTGCACTAAGCTTGGGCGCATCTCTCTTCTTGGAACTCGAAAGCTTCTCGTGAGGAGTTGCTATTGTATCAGGTTCCATTTTATTAGCTTACTTTTTGTATTCACTTCTTAAAATCATCATTATATATACTTTCATTCTAAACTGGTTTTCCCGAGGGGGTTTTATCCAGGGTCATGTTGACCAAAAATACCTGTGTTCATTTCATGCATGCTTAGAGTATAGATCAGCTTGTTTAAGTTGTAAATAATAATATCAAGAGGAGTGTTATTTGTTTTGAGTATATTGCATGTGCTAACTTTGGGTTACGAAAAACACTTGCAAGGGCACTTCAAAAGGACACTTAACCACAAAAATTATCAGCAGAAAGTAACCAAACTGTTTGCTGTCCTAAAAGGCAGCAAAGGACAGTTTTCGAAAGTCAAACTTAGAGCCAAATTTCAGGTCAAGGACAGACCTGTTTTGGCAGCCTGATAGTACCTCGTTTCTCTACAGAGATTGGTGGTGATGCAACCAAAAGTGGAGTTGCCTCTTCTTTCAACCTATGCTCTAGTTTCTACTAAACAAGCATCTTGTTCTATTTTTGTTGATGAGGATGAGGATGATTTGTATTAGGATATGTAATTGTACTTGTCTTTGGATCATGTTTTATTTCAATTTCATCACATATAGCATCATGTATAAAGGCTGATTTTGGATGTATAGCCTCATCTATAAAGGATAAATTTGGATTTTGCATCATGTAACCATCTATGGGAGTTAATATAGACATTCTTTTCCTTCTAAAATGTCATTTATGTGTATCATTCTTTTTTTCTTTCCCCCGATGTACCCATTTTGGGGGGTCACATTTCTAGGCATCCCTGCTTCGGAAACTTCTAGATGTTTCCACATTTCATGCAACTTAGTGTTAGACCCAAATGGTTAGCTGGCAATTGTGCCACAGAAAAAAGAATATGACCATATGGTGAAAGGTTCTCTTGAAAAATTTGACAATGTCATCCATCAAATTCTGGGAGAATGATTATTTACTACAACAATTTGTGATAATGTCAAAGCAACACTCATAAAGGACTGAGAGAAGAGGATGACATACCTAGGATTTCCTGCAGTCATTTTACGAATATCCCACAGCTTTGTTGTCTGGTCTTTTCCATTAGAAATAAGATAGCGTCCATCTCCACGACTATCAATGAAAGTAATGCCTTCCAAATGTCCAACTAGAGTTCCAGCAGGCTGTGCCCTAGATGTAAGGCATCGCCTATCCCAAACCTGGAAAAGAAAACATCTAGCTTTATTTTAAAACAAATGATCAAAGTGAATAATTTCAACACATGTGCACATAGGTATGTAAATAAAAAACATACATTATATCTCTATTCATCCTGATTCCTATATATTATTCCTTATAAGTTTATGTGAAAACCAAACTAAAGCTAAGTAAAAGTTGATACATATCCCCCATGTGTGTGCATGAAATTTGAATTCTAAACCCTAGTGTTATATGACCCATTATATTACTAATAATATATATCAGTGTTTCCATCCCCACTGACTAATCGGCAAGTCCATCCCCAAACAATTTTTAACCAGAACCTTTTTGGAAAAAATCAGCAGACTTGCAATTTTTTGAGTCTGTTGAATTTTTCCAGATTTATTAAAATAACAAATGGTCAGCAGGAGTGCTTTTCTCATTTAAACATTAGTTTTTTGCGTTCTTGTTGCCCATATTCACTTGCAATTTTCATCTCCATGAGAGGGACCTTCAATTCAGCATACAGATTGATCCAGGTGTGTCCTAGCAGAATTAGCAAAACCACAACAGCAGGTGCGATGAGCTCAACTTACATACAGAGTCAATAGTCTATGGCATGACAAATACTTAAGAAAATCACTCAGGAATGGAAATGAGTTAACAGAATCATTCATACACATTGTTGCAATAATTTGGGCAGCAACTTAACCCGGAATTTGTTAATAAGATAACTCTGTACAGTTATATGAACAGCATAAAGCTTACAACAATGCAGAACAATAAAGTGATTCCACTACACCCACCACCAACCTCTTTACAATCTAAGGGAGGTGAAAATAATCTACTAAGGGAAAACAAAAGGACTTGTTTTCCTCTGTTCATATCCTCGATTACATTAGTATACAAAATTTGGGAAGATGAAGAGAGAAAGAGGAAGAATGCAATTCATTCTGATCATTGGGCTTCTGCATATAACTACTTGCTGAGTTGTCCCTGCACATCAACATGTTTGCACTGAGCTGAGTTGTGTATGCTTGTGACCAAAGTGTGCACCAAGGTAACACAACAAAGTTTAAGCGAGACCAAACTTTGGTGAAGCATGACAGGGCCATAACACTAGAACTGCACAACTAGCGTATAAGCACATCCATGACACAGCCATATTTCCACTCTAAATGCACAACAAAGCTTACAATTGCAATGTACATCCTGCACTAATGATTCTATGTGACTTTGCATCTTTGATACAACACCCAAATTTCCATGCCCATACTCAAATAAATTCCTAGAATGAACCTCTCTTTAGCACAACTTCTCCAATCATGGACTTAGTTGATCTCTGCCTCTTTCGTATCAAACATCCCCACTTAGGAGTTGTTCCTCACCCACAACTATCTTGCCAATTAGGGAAACTTAACTTGAATCTAATCTAAGGTAGACCACTTTCTAGCTTGCGGTAACTGTCCTTTCAACCCAACATGATAAAGTGTCAGGGTTCCTTGCCTAGTTACCTACTCTTTGCACCATGGAACTATATTTGCTTCTATCTCTATGCCAACATCAACAACTAAATCTTCAGGTATCAACATGAGAAATTCTTCTCCATCATTGTCCAACATCAATGGCAAGAGCTTCATGAAATCCACATTAACAACTAGAGGAATGTCCTTGCAAGATGATAAGTCCAACTTGAACATGTTCTCTCCAGTTGGTTCAATGATAGTATATGGGGCATATTTCACCTACTTTATCTTCTTCTCAATAAAGTGTTGCTTCTTATGGTATGCCCAAATTCTATCTCCTACATGAAACTAATTAATGTCATCACTAAACCTTATTGCTTGCCTATGTGGAGCAGCCTCCTCTGTAATGAACCAAAATGCTCAAAATATCATAAAATAACATAAGTACACACCATGTACAAAATGTGAGAGTGGAGCACAACTCCAAGATAGATAAGTTACACAATAACTCCTTAAATAATAGGGGAACCCCCTCCAAATAACCAAATACCATTCATACTTCACAATTTCCTTCTCCAAATAATGAATACAAGATCTCTCTCTCTCTCTCTCTATATATATATATATATATATATCTATTCACACTTACACATGATGCCCCTTTATCACTAGGCCGACCCTATTACATATGTATTTACACATTACATGTACATTTAGGCCTTGTTATCGTGCAATTTGTACTTGGAAGTAAATGAAAGGTGATACAAAGGCAAACTGGCGAAACTGGAGACTATCCTACCACTGTCACCTCGATAGGACAACTCTTTTTGTTTAGGGTGGTAGGCCCAAGGGAGACGTCTCCGGTGACCTAGGGTTTTGAGAAGGTGTTGACCACGTATTCAACTAGGGGGTCAACTCCATGTACCATGAAGATATGCATCATCAGAGATGCTACCAAGTCAAAGACTTCCTAGTTCTACAAGGCATTTTTGGCCTTCAACTTGTATTCTTGTAATTGAAATTTTCGCTCCCCTGCGTGGGATAATAATGTAATGGGTCTGCATGGATCATGGTTAGGTCAGTTACCTTAGGATTTCTCCATTAGGAGAGTTCCTTTCACTGAGTGTTTTTTTTCCTCAGGTTATTAATTTGGCCTAACCAACCTTATTAATTTCCCTTGAGTTTTTCACTCCCACAAATAATTCCTTCAAAGTGGTGAAAGGCGTTCTAATGGTGTCATCCTCTGGTAGCTAGTGTTTAGGAATGATGTAAATGACCATGTAAGACATCTCTCTAAGTTTTGCGGAATTTCGTCGAGTCTAGATAGGTTTTTTTAATTAATTAAAATTGCCTAAGGTTGGGTAATTTAATTAATTAATTTTAATTAAATTTTGATAAATAATGTAAAAACTAGGTCCTTGGGCTTTTGCTAGGGGTATTTGTGCTCAAACGAAATGGAATGAGACCCCCTACACCCTTGGACCAATTTTCAGCTCAGACGGACAACTTTTGATAGGTGTTTGTCCATAGGGAGTCCAAGTCAGTCAAAACAGCAATTTTAATTGCTAGTTATGACATAGTAAAAATGTTATTTTTTGTAATTTTGAGCAAATTGAGAAAAGTAAAGGTGGAAAATGATGAGAAAACCCTTTCCTAGCCTACCCAAACCTTTTCATAACCTTTACCCACCCCCTAAACTCAACACTCACTTAGACCCTCACGCCCCCTAGGGGATTTGCACCCCCCTCTCATTGTAAATTCTAACCTTGTACAATATCTACTGCAAACAGATATTCAGAAAAAGAACAGAAAAGATACAATGGCAAATACAAACATTACACAGATTTTTCCCCTAGAAACCCAAACCGGGAAAACCAACATATTCTATATTCATTCAGGTGTTACAATGTTTACAATACAAAATACATATAGGAGCCAGCGACATCCAAAACCCTAACCCAATGACCTGGATTAGTACAAAACCCTAATTCCTTAATCGAAAATAGAAAACCATCGACAAAGAAACCATGTGCCAAAAAGCCACCTAAATATAATGCGGTCCTGAAAAATGCGGTCCCGAGGGGGAGCCTAGCGACCGCCCCTCTAACCCCCCTGCGCTCCCAGCGCATACGCTCAGACACTACTACTCGTGCAAAGAATATAACACATACCCAACATTCCCCCACTTGTTGTTTTCTTTGCATACAGGGGGTTACAGGGTTACATAGTCAACAATCCAGGGCAACAATGCCCATGGATCCTCTACACCAAGAGAACTTCTCAGTGCTCACAGATTTTGTTAATGAGTCTTTAACATTCTTCAAAGTGTCCACCTTCATCAGTGATACTTTCTTTTCTTCAACCATGTCTCTCACAAAGTGATATTGAACATCAATGTGCTTTGTCTTTGAATGATAAGCAGGGTTCTTCGCCAAAAAAATTGCACTCTGACTGTCACACTCTATCCTTACAGCTTGTTGTACCAACCCAATACCTGAACACAATCTTTGTAACCATATTGCTTCCTTACTTGCATGAGTGGTTGCCATGTATTCAGTTTCTATAATTGAAAGTGCCACTACACCCTGTCTTTTGCTCATCCAACTTATTGCTCCTCCAAACAGGTTATACACATACCCGCTTGTAGATCTCCTACAAACCAAATCTCCATCCCAGTCTGCATCCACAAAGCCATGTATATCCACCACTCTATCCAATCCCGGTCTTCCTTCGTAGCACAATCTATAGTTGGCAGTGCCACGCAAATACCTGAAAACCCTTTTTACTATTGTCCAATGCTCCTTCCCTGGTTTTGACATATACCTGCTCAAAACTCCCACTGCATGTGCAATGTCTGGTCTAGTATAGACCATTGCATACATCAAACTGCCAACTGCACTCACATATGGAACATGAGACATGTCCTCCTCTTCTTCATGTGTCTTGGGACACTGATCTGCAGATAACTTTACACCAACAGGAATAGGAACCTTGACCGGTTTACATTCCTGCATATTAAACTTCTGCAATATTGTCTCGACATATTTTCTCTGATTTAACCAAAGTTTCCTCCTTTTCCGATCTCTTTTAATTTCCATGCCCAAAATAAAATTTGAAGCACCGAGATCCTTCATGTAAAATTTAGAGGACAACTGAGTTTTCACACCTTGGATAATCTCCTTGTTGTTTCCTATCAGCAACATGTCATCCACATATAAGACCAAATAAATCAAATGATCACCAATTAATTTAAAATACACACAGTGATCTTCTTTGCTTTTTGTGAAGCCAAGTCCCAGCATATAAGTATCAAAATTTTGATACCACATTCTTGGTGATTGTTTTAAACCATACAGGTACTTTTTCAGCTTGCATACCAGCTCCTTCTTTCCCTTCACAGCATAACCTTCTGGTTGCTTCATATAGATTTCTTCTTCCAGATCCCCATGTAGGAATGTTGTCTTCACATCCATTTGTTCTATTTCAAAATCAAATGCAGCAGCAACAGATAACAGAAATCTTATAGAGGTTAACTTGGCAACAGGAGAAAAAATCTCACCAAAATCAATTCCCTCAACCTGGGAATAACCCTTTGCTACTAACCGAGCTTTGTATTTCTCCACTTTTCCTTTTGCATTCAACTTCTTTTTAAATACCCATTTGCTGCCAATGGGCTTTCTTCCAATTGGCAACTCCACTAGATCCCAAGCCTCATTCTTATCCAAAGATGCCTTTTCTTCGTTCATGGCCCTTTTCCAGAGATTTCCATCCTCTGAATCCACTGCCTCCCTGACAATTCTAGGATCATCATCAATAATAGACAAAGCAAAATTTGAACGGAAATCAGATGGACTATACCTTTTCGGTAGCCTTCTTTCTCGATCCGATCTCCTCAATACTGGAGTATGAGAATCTTCTTCTTCTGATTCATGTTCTTCTGTAGAGTCTGATTCATCATCCTTTAAATCAAACTCTATCTTCTCTAGTTCTTCCTTAATTGGTAGGGATTCCTGTTTAACATCCTTCATTTCTCTAAATACCACATCTCGGCTATACACTACCTTCTTAGTTTCTGGGTTCCAAAGCTTATAACCTTTGAGACCATCTTTATATCCAATAAAGATACACTTTTCAGCCTTCTTATCCAGCTTACTGTTGTTTTCCTTTGGAACATGAACATATGCATCACAGCCAAAAACCTTGAGATGTGTGAGAGAAGGTTCCTTATCAGTCCATACCTCTTGTGGAGTCTTGTCGTCCAACACTGATGAGGGTGATCTGTTGACCAGGTAACATGCAGTACCCACTGCCGCCTCTGCCCAGAATTCTTGCCCTAACCCTACACCACTGAGCATGCACCTTGCTTTTTCCATCAGCATCCTGTTCATCCTTTCTGCAACTCCATTCTGCTGAGGTGTATATGGAGTAGTCTTCTGCCTTGCTATACCGCACTTCTTACATAATTCTTCAAATTCATTTCCGCAGAACTCTCCACCATTATCTGTCCTCAACACCTTAATTCTTTTCTCTGTTTGATTCTGAACAAGAGCCTTAAACTCTTTAAACATGTCAAAGACTTCAGATTTCTTCCTGAGGAAATACATCCAAGTCTTCCTCGAGAAGTCATCTATAAATGAGACATAGTACACAGATTTTCCCAATGATGGGACCGACACAGGTCTAAAAACATCACTGTGAACTAGCTGTAAAATTCCTTCTGCCCTCATTGCACCAGAGGGGAATCTTACCCGATTCTGCTTCCCATATAGACAATGTTCACAGAAATCAAAATCCAGAGAGCAATTAGACATACCTTCAACCATACCTTTACCGTGTAGTAGTCGAAGACCCTTCTCTCCGATATGCCCCAGTCTTTGATGCCACAGCATAACCTTTTCTCCAGAGACTGTAGGAGTTCTTTCTTCTTCAACTCCAATATCAGGAACAATGGAACTATTACACCCATCACTAATAGTGCTTCCTTCCAACTTATACAAAGTTCCAAACCGAACTCCCCTCAGCAACACCATTGCTCCTCAAACCATCCTGCAGGTTTCCTTTTCAAATATTGTTTTTACCCCTGCATCATCATCCATTTTGCTTACAAAAATCAAATTTCTGGCCAAACCTGGGATGTGCAGAACACTAGGTAGTGTTCTAATCCTTCCATCTATGAGCCTCAACTTGACCCTTCCTCTTCCTATGATTTTGGTTGTCGAATCATTACCTAAGAAAACATTACCTCCATCATACCTTTC
>JASDQU011247351.1:23748-35706 GCA_032191745.1 Picea mariana
CCTAATAGATTTCAGAAACTCCTAAAAAAAGAAAAAATAGGTGTTACTTGTTTTTTATATTTCTGTTATTATGGAATTGACAAAACCGATCTTATCTAATGTAAAAGTAAAAAATTACCAAAAAGATGAAAAACTGCAAATTAAAACAATAAAATCAAACCGGTATGTACAACGATGGTTTGGAATTTCATTACTGCATAAAATGCTTTAGGTAATTCCCATTTATGGGGGTGTTGAGGACTTTCCCGTCGAGGTTTTCTAACAAGAATGATTTTTTTCCTTCAGAAGCTATGACCCTGAAAGGTCCACACCAGATGTGATCGAATTTTCCATGTTTTCCAATATCTTCTTTTCTAGCACCCCACTTCAAAACGAGGTCGTCTGGAAGAAATTTCCTATATTTGGCCTTTTTATCAAAAAGGGCTTTCATATTATCTTGATATCTCTTGAGTTTCTCATCCACCTTAGCCCGATTCCGCTGGACTTCAAATAACTGGTTGATTCTTCTGGTAACATCATTAGGTTCTTCCTTTGAATCTTGCCAGAGATTCATTACTGGCAAAGCCAAGTTTATGGGTAGTACCATGTTAGTCTCGTACACCATTTGGAAAGGGGACATTCTGATTGACTTCTTAGTGCCTATCTGATTTGCCCACAAAGAGTATTTTAGATGAACATGCCAGGCTTTCTTATTTTCCATCAGTGCCTTTTTTATTATGGTGATCAAGCTCTTATTTGATGATTCAGCCAATCCATTTCCCTGAGGATAGTAAGATGTAGAATGTCCTAGTACAATATTGTACTTTTGAAAAAAGGTAATCGTCGTCATGGATTTAAAAACTTGGGCATTGTCTTTGACTATATTTCGGGGACAGTTGAATCTCGATAAAATGTTTTCTTCTAAGAAGTTTATCACCACTGAGTCTGTATCATTTTGTGTCAGAATGGCCTCAACCCATTTAGTGAAATAATATGTAGCATTCAAAATCCATTTATGTTGTCCTCTTGAATGCAGATGGATCTCTCCAATCAAATCCATACCCCACTGTTGAAATGGAGCTTCTGTCTTGATCGGGGTCAAGGGAAGTTTGGGGATCTTTTGTTTACCTAAGAATAACTGTCAGGAATTATAGGCTCTGACTTTATCATTCACATATAGAAATAAATTCAGCCAATAGTATCCAGCTCATAGGATATTATAGGTCGTATCCCTCCAGGCGTGGTGTCCTCCACACACCCCTTCATGAAACTCATTTATGACGTTTTTTGTTTCATATTCTATTAGGCATCTTAGTAAAAATCCTAGGGGATATTTCCAATATAGTTGGTTGTCGACGATACAATATTTTACCGCGTGGAGATTCAATTTTATTTCCTTGGAAGGAGTCATATTACTAGGGCACTGAAGAGTCAAGAGATATGAAACTATGTCTCTATACCAGGTAGAGGAATAAAATTTCTCTTGGATATCAATTGTAGGTATAGTGACATCGAATTCCTGTATGTTTGGATGTTCTCCATAAGCTTGCAAATGATTCATCCTGAGCACTCTGAAATTAGATTCAACTAATAGCTTATCCAAGACTTTACCTTTGACAAGTTTCATCGGTTTTACCTCAAGATCAAATTACTTAATCTTGGCAAGCCATCGGCCTCTCCTTTCGTCATTATTGGGTTGAACCAATATATCTTTAATGGAACTAGTGGGTATGTAGGCAATTACCTTAGAATGCACAACGTAGGTCTTAAAATATTTTTGGGACTTCACCATAGTGTATGCCTATTTTTCTAGTATATTGTATTTCAACTCTGCGTCTCTGAGGATTTTACTAAAGAATGCTATTGGTTCTTCGAACCCTTCATCGTTCTTCTGTAGGAGCACAACTACAATTGTATGTTCGGATGAGAATGAAAATATCAAGAATTCCTTCATGTAGTATGGACTAGCTAGCATGGGTGCTTCTCCTATTACCTTCTTGATACGTTCGAAGGATGCTTTAGCTTCAGTCATCCATTTGACTTTAATGTCCTTTTTTAGCATGTTTGTAATCAACTTAACAATTTCAACAAAGTTTGGAATAAATGTTCTTAAAAAAATCATTTTTCCTAAAAAAGATTGGATTTCCTTTCTGTTCCTAGGAATATTTATTGTATCTATGGCTTCTACCCTTTTCAGATCAATTTTAATTCCATCCTTGGATACAATATGGCCCAAGATTTTACCTTCTTGCATTGCAAAATGGGATTTCTTAGGGTTGAGCGGCAAACCGAATTTCGTGCATTTTTCGAACATTTGTTTCAGATGTACTAAGTGATCTACATTAGAGTTAGAAAATAGAGTTAAATCATCAAGATAAATGACAAAAAACTTATCTCTTTCACCGAAAAAGGCTATGTCCATTGCTCGTTGAAAGGTGGCTCCTGTATTCATCAGACCGAACGACATTTTGTCATACATGAAAGTGCCTCATGGAGTAGTGAATGCAGTTTTTTCTTTGTCATCCTCAGGGACTGTAATTTGGTTGTAACCTGAAAATCCATCAATCATAGACATTCGGTTAGCCCCAAACACTTTTTCAAGGACGTGATCCATTTTAGGGAGGGGATAATTATCTTTCAGGGATGATCTATTCAGGTTCCTGAAATCCACGCAGAGCCTGATTTCGTCGTTCTTTTTCCTGACTGGGACTAAATTAGCCACCCACTCGAAATATCTGAGTGGAACAATGATCTTTGCATCCAGGAGCTTCTTTACTTCCCTTTTGATTACATGCAAGAGTACAGGGTTTATCTTTCTGAGCTTCTATCTGAAAGGCTTGATGCATAGATTCAAAGGGATTTTATGCTCGATGACAGTGGTATCATAGGTTTTGAGTTCATCATAGGACCAGGAGAAGACATTTTTGTATTGCTTGAGAAATTTTATGTATTTACTCTTTGTTTCTGGTGGAAGGTACTTTGATATTTTGACCAGTTTGGGGTTTTCCTTAGTGCCTATAACACAATCTTCAACATCTTTAGGTTAGGGTTGCAAGGTAGACTTCAGGGGTATATCATCCCGATCAAATAATATTTCTAAGGGAATTAGACCCCTAGGAATCTGATTGTTTTCCAGCACCAACATACGGTGGTTAGCAATTTTATCTTGGAATTTCTGAGGATTTTCATCTTCTTGCATGATCCAAGTAGGGTCATTCTGATTTTCCTAATCAATGTGTGTCTCAGAAAATTCATCCACCATTTATAAAAACTTCTTGATCTATTTATTGTCTTTGAATACCTATCAGTGTTGAATATTATTTGTTATGGAAGGCATGTTCCTCATTTCTATGTGATACTTAAGCTTCAAGACTGTAGGTGGCATAAAAGTAGCAGATGCTTTTGCTAGGGAGTCGATTTGTTGATTTTATGCCCTGGGAATATGATGAATATTAAACGATGAGAAAAAAAATTCTATCAAATCCCAGGCACAGTTCTTGTATGACCTTAGCCTTGGATGCTTGGCCTGATACTGCTTCCTTATCTGTTTCACAATAAATTTTGCATCACCGTAAACTATCATATTTTCAATTTTCAATTTTCTGGCGGCCTCTAACCCTAAGACAAGAAACTCGTATTCACATACGTTATTAGTATAGTCAATGTCCCACTGCAATTTGTATGATAAAGGAATAATGAATTCATCTCTGGGTGCCACAAAAAACACCCCAGCTCTTGCTCCTTCCCAAGATGAAGCACCATCAAAATACATCTTTCAAACTCCTATACTATTTACATTTTTATTTGTTTTTTCTATTTTTTTTTTGTTTTCCTTTTCGGTACAAATCTCTTCTGTACATTCATGAAAACCATCATCAATTGATAATATACAATTTCCTAGATATTGATCAACAACATATATCGGATAATTATTTGGGTTCTGTGGGTCACTTACAATATATGCCAACCTCGTCTCTTTGTACAGACAGGTGAACTATCCATCAAAGATCGGGATCGTAGCATATGTCATATCTAGTTGAAGAAATCCTCCAAGTTTAGCACCCCAAGACCTGAACAACAACATGCCATATTTTGTAGGAACATCAACAATGACTACATCCGTGAGAATACTTTTCACAGGGATTTGTGCAAGATTAACTACCAAATATTTAATCATACCGATGCATTTAAATTTTATTGAATCAAAAGAATATAGATCTCGATATGGTCTAGTAACCTCGAGGCCCAATTTTTCCATAATTCTTTGGGAATTAAGTTGTGTGAGGTTCCAGAATCCAACATACAGTTATGGAGTAGGTGATCATGCATAGTCAGTGTGATATAGAAAGGAGCGACAGGATCTTTGGTATTTTCGGTATGCAGACCAAACATTATAGTAGGATTATCATCTTCTGAATTAATAGTATCTTCATGACTTTCAACATCCAACAAATTTATCATCTTGAAAACTTGTTTTCTATACATCGGATTTTTCGCCAGTTCAACAAGAGGTACAAGAATTTTAATTTTATTAATTTCACTTTCTAGATTGAAATTTCCAATCGCCCTTTTGGCCTCTCTAGTTGGGATCTCTTTTATCTCTTTTCTGACCTATTAGTCTATGTTTCTTTAGTTTCGGCTGTCCTTGTCTTGGCAGTTTGTGTTTCGTCTATTTTTGTTTTGGTAGCTTGCACTTCATCTATTTTGGTAGCTTGTGCTTCAACTGTTTTGGTTTTGGCAGCTAGCTTTTCAATGGATGGTTGAGAGGTCTCATTCCTTTTACTTCTCGACAAAATTTTCTTCGTTGGATCAGTTGTAGAATTTTTATCTCTAGGCCTTAAATTATATTTTTGTTGAAGCTCAGCCATTATAGAGTCAACGATTCCTTGATAATTAGATTTTTCCATATTATTTATACTTTCCTCCCTTCCAAACAATGGTTCTTGAACCAAAGACCTTTCATAATATTGCTTGGTTAGGTGGGGTTCTCGGTCGTTGTCACTGAGTTTGTTTATATCTTCATCTAACTCTTCATAGTCTGATACGTCATCATTTTGCATGAAATTTTATGTTTTTAAAGGAGCTTTGATTTTTCGGTCTTCATTTTTTATTGGTCTCTGCAGGATCTGGGGGTTGGGTTTCCTTCTGAAATATCTCTTAAAAAAATAATCAGTTTTAGCTTGGTGAAGTTCCATCTTAGAGATCTTGTTTGATAACTCATTGATTATTTTAGCCATGTCATCCATTTTGTCCTTCACGGACCTCCCAAATCTGGAGGGTCCAGCTTGTTCTCTAAAACGTTTGGTTTCTCTAACTCTCGTCTTGACTTTGTTTTTCAATTTTCCCGATGCCATCATATTTGAATTGATTTTGATGGAATTGTCCTGTAGTCTTGCGAGGTCAGCAAACCTCCTTTCTTTCAAAAGCAGGGAAAATTCTAGCTCAAAAGCTCCCGTGAAAGTTACTTTAGTCGCAGGTTGGGAGGGTTTAACTTCAGCTGGAATTTTGTGATAGATTTTATTAAACCTTTGGGTGAAATCTAAGACCGACTATGAATTATTCTTCATCAAAGCCCCAAATTCTATCAGGTAATACAAGTGATCCTTTTTCTCTCCCCATTACCTTAAAAATGACGCTTCTAGGGTGTCGTAAAATGCTATAGAAGCTACCAGGAGCCCTCGAAACCAAGTTCTGACTTTCCCTTCAAAATTTTGCACCAGAAGCCTCAATCAAATATCCTCATGCTCAATGTCGAGGATATCCGTGAATTGATCAAAAACGTTTATGTGCTCAGTGGCAGTTAGGTCTCCTTCACTTATGAACTTCGATAAGTTTTTCATATAGTTGTCTCATAAATCGTGAAGGACATGGGGAAGGATTAAAGGGGTGTATCTTTCCACCACTTTGGAAAAAATCCTAGGAGGGGGAGGTGGTGGCCCTTGGTTGCCTCCTCCTCTGACACCACCTCCTCCGACCGCAGCCCATTTGAAGTTGAGGGGATGAACTTCGATATCTAAAAAGAGGGTTTTCGTACACTTGTAGAGGCCTTTCGGCTACCTCAATATGAGGAGATTGAGGTTCTAGAGATAGACCAGTAGGAGACGGAAAATCTAAAAAAGCGGGAAAATGGAAATGAGGATTGGGTTCTTTGGACTTACAGGATATATAGACAGGAGAACCAACATGAGTTGAATCAAGATACATGATATACGCATCAGAGTAGCACAGAATCAAAACCTTTACTTCTGGGATCCATGAAATAAAAGCGGGTATAGAAAGGGGGCCTTTACCTTTACTGGTAGAGGGGGAAGTCGAATCGGTCTCGACTTTTATTTCAAGTAAAATCGGTTCGGGGTTTATGATTTTGGTTTCAATTTTATCAGTTGATGTATCTCTAAAGTGGCTTTCTGTGTAACTTTCTTGTGAGATTGACTGTTCAAGTGGAACCCTAGCATTAGTTTGCACAGCTTTGGGTTGGTAAACCTTACTTGCGGATGTAGCAACCTGCTTGGGGTATCCCCTTGGTCTCAATAGATTTTCAGGATCAGCTACAAGCATATTATGATGTTCGTCTGGGTTCTTCCTGGTATTCTTTCTACTGAATGCCAGCTTATCTATAATGGAGTCGGAAAGTGAAAAAATAAAAGCCTTAATACAATATTCAATCCTTGTTCCCTATCAAAGAAAGAATATTACCTTGTCATTTCTCCTAGGGAAAAGTAACTCCGTATCTCCAGCCCCGGTAGTGACTCCAAAACAATTTTGTTCCTTAGATTACACTTAAGTCTTAAAAGGATAATTTCAAGGAATCATAAAAATAAAAGTTGATTCTTAAAGGTGATTTTTATTCCATTAGTTATACAAAATTTAATTCCTCAAATGAAAATAAAACAGCACAGGACAGAGGTCGTAATTTGTGGTTTGAGTCGATTTATGAAATCAGATGGTGTGAGGGAAGCTTAAAAAACTATTAAATGAAATAATTCATCAATGAAAGATGAATCTTACCTCATTCGCAGTAGAAGAAAATAAAGCATGCACTCTTGAAAAGGATATAAGATTCAGCTATCCAAGTAGCTCACAGGTCTTGTATTTACTTACAGCAAATACAAAGGAAAACTTATTTTCTTAATGAAAAACTGAATTTATTTGATTACAGTAGCTGTGGTACTAAATTGTAAACACTCATTTATAAAGGAGACATAAAAGAAACTATAAATATGGAATACGAGAGGGAAACATAACTCAAACTACACAAAGATTGGAATATCTTGTCTGCGCTTGTATTAATTCTCACAAAGGATAGTTTCTCTCTTTTACATTCAACAAGAAGAAGCCTTCATTAAGTCTTCAAACTAAGAATTTATACAAAATGATCCCAACCCTAGACGGTTGAAATTATCATAATTCAAAAACATTAAATATTAAAAATAAAAATTGGAATGTTTCATCTGTAGATTTTTGTCTCTTTGCCTGCTAGCAGGGACATTTCTTCTTCTCTCACTCCAGCTCAGAAAAAATATGGTCTCTAATCATGACTTGTGTATCATCTTCTCCCAGAATTGCCATCTTTCCCTTGCTCAACGCACTGAATGCACCTACCCACGAATTGAACCACGAGCTTGGAAGGCTCTACTGTATCATTTGCCTCAAGAGTGTATAACCTCTTTTCTATATGAGGTAGCCTATCCTCTGTCCTCCTGGATTCTAGAGATAAATATTGTAGTTGTAAGATAGGAATGACTATCCATTTTCTTATCTGAGTAAGGTCCACCTGCTTTAATTGTAAAATTTCAGCCCTAGCTTCTTCCATGCTTGTTTTGAAATCAAATCGATTATTAGCTAAATCAATTTGTCCCAATACTTCAGGGATATTATTTCTTCCAATGCATGGTGACTCCTTATCAAGAGCATAGAATGTTTCTTCACAAACTTTCTTCAACTCCCTAGCCAGTCTTTTTCTCTCAGCTATATTGGCCTCCCAGGTCTTAAGTATTATGTATCCTTGGCTTTCCTCTGAGAGGGACAATCTGGTGACCCTGGTGACTTCCTCCTTTGTTGTTTCTAGGATAGCCTCCTGGAATGTGACTCTAGCTATAGTGGCCTCCTTCTCTTTCATGAAAATATTATTTAAATATTGTTCTACCATATAGGGGCTTTCGCAGTGAAAGATATTAGATATTATTTTCGGGATTAACTGCGTAGTGTAAGCCATTAATCTATGACCCATATTCATGAGTATTAGTGAGATTAATGACTTACACTACGCAGTTAATCCCGAAAATAATATCTAGTGTTCTACCAATCGATGGTAGTTTTGAACACCTTCAATCTTGGTCAAAAGGATTTGTTGGGATGATCCCAGTTTCTCATGTACCTCTAAGTGATGGGTTAAAAAATTTGATATATATATTGTTGTGTTTTCGGTCAAGCTTACTTTCACCTACAACTGTTTGACCAATTGTCCCTATCGGAGGGCCAGTTCTCTGCTTGCCTGTGAACTCTTCTGCATCTCATCCAAGCTGCTCTTGATCCATTGAATTTATTTCCTATCATGGGCTCTAATATTATCAAATACTTTATTCATCTTGCTCCTGACCTCTTTCTCTACCATCTTTATTTTTTCCTGCAACTAGCTCACCAGCAGATCCTTCTGCTTCAACTTTTCCTTCAGGTTGCCCACCGAAAACTAGTTTGCAGTGGCAAAGGCTCCCAATGAATCTACCACATCCATAGAGAAATATGTTTCTTCTTGGGTCTATCCATCATAAAGTACTCTATTCCTCTTGACAGGCACACCCTCCTTATGATGTATTTCTCTTTTTACTACAACTTTTCTCTTCTTGCTGAAGAATATGCTAGAAGGGGGCATCCCTTCTATCGAAATGGGCATGAGATATTCTATGAATACTACTTCGGTGATAGGTTTCCCTCTATTGGACTGTAAAGTCATAATATATTGGATTGGGATTCCTACCTTGGTGGATGGCAATTTCCCAACTGTATCAGTAGTTGATTTACCAAGTGTGAATGGTGGTTGTTCTTCTCCCTTTTTTATCAAGGCTTCAGCATGAGTTTTAGTTTGATCACTTGATGGATTTGTCAACGTGGTGTCCTCCAAATGAATCAACACCTTGGTTTTCTCTAGATGTTCTTGAGCATCTTGTCCATTGCAGCTCCATGTTTCTGCACTTTGGGTCTCAATTCTCTGTACAATCGGAGGCGTTGGGGTTTCTCCCTGCAACACTTTGGGAAGGCTATTTCTTTGATGCTTCTAGAAGTTACAAAACTCAGCTAATTTATCTAGAGCCAGAGCTTGAACTCAAATCAAGACTTCCTGATAGGACCTTGCTCCTCAAAATATTTTTTCCTAAGGAGAATCTTCATGTTCATATCTTTTCAAATTGTAGAGGGTCATGTGATTACCTACGATCTTCTATGGATCATGCTTTTTGAATTCGATATAACCAACTTGATTTCTTCCAGGGCCGTGGCTTCTACTTTTGAATGTCCAAAATCCAACAGATAAAATATACTAATATTCATGGGAAAGGCGAGCCATACCCTTTTCTATACTGCTTTTAGTTCCTTACTAATTCCCCCATGCATAGTTTGATGTGCTACTTCGCGGCACACCAATCGATCTGGTAAAAATTTAGGCAGAGCATGTGGAGGAACTGAACTACCAAAAACCCTAATATAGGAGAAATTCTCTTCAATGTACCAGTCTGCTATCTTCCCCAGATTAGTCACTATTTTGTCAGAAATCTCAGGAGGTGGGCAACCATATATAGTGGTATGCATCGGCACCACCACCCAGTTGCACATTTCGTAGAAGAAATCTTTTTCTTTATCCTCCCAAAGCTTCGAATTATAAACATGTATGGTTTCAGCACTAGTTGGAATCTGATTCCATCCCATCAGAGGAAAAGGTGTCATAAAACAGACGGCATCCATGATGTAAGATGACATGAAAAATGGGGCAGGTTGCTCCTTGGATTTCAGTGACTGATATTCTGTAATCTCCCTTACCAAATTGTCTGACAATATCTTGGCCCTGTTGGATTATTGAAAGGGGGGGTGAATCAATAATAATGTAATTATAATCCTTTTTCTTCAAATGTTATATCAATGTAGAATTATTATCCAATAATGAGCAGTAATAAATAAACAATCACACACATACACAGTACACCAGTGTTTTATGTTGAAACCCAACTCGGAAGAAAAACACAGAATTTTTTTTCTTATATGTCTTGAAGAATTACATTCATTGGAAGCACCAACTTCCTTTGTTTTCCAGCTGGAACTGGAAGGAGGCTCCAACCCCCTAGTTTCTCAGGCTACAACCTAAGGGAAGCTCCAACTCCCCAAATATATGGCTACAACTAGAAGGAGGCTACGACCCCCAATGTTCTCTGGCTACAACCGGAAGGTGGATACAACCACCTATCGCTGCCTCGTCCTGCCACCCTGAAGTAGAAGTAGAATGATGGAACCACTGTCACACTATCACTGTGAGATATACCGCTGTAAACCTGTACCAATAAATCCGAACCATGCATCAAACATGCATCAACCTGTACCTCAATCTGTAATCAACCTATACCAAAAACAAGTGCATCAACCATGCACCAACCTGTAATCAACCTGTACCATAAACAAGTGCATCAACCATGCACCAACCTGTAATCAACTTGTACCATAAACAAGTGCATCAACCATGCACCAACTTGTAATCAACCTATACCATAAACAAGTGCATCCAACCATGTACCAAGTATGTACCAATCATGTTTCAACTACTCATCAATATGTATGAACATCATCAACTATACACCTCATATATGTGCCAACTCATCAACTACTCGTCTCAACCATGTACTCAATATGTACCTCAACCAAAAGCCCTCATCAATTTCATCATCCAAATATGATTTTTATCTTTGTAATATACCTGGTGTGTATGATAAAATTCCTACAAACCTTCCTTAACTTTAAAAACAAAAGACTAGCATTTTCATCAAACTTTTCTTTAATCTCACATGCCTAGTTTTGGATTAATCAACAACCCTAACTTCAAGTAATCATAACTTTGAACCTGTAATGTATAAAGATATGAAACTGATACACAATATTCTTCAATGTGTTTTATGCAATTCCTCCAAGTGGAACTACTTTGAACCTCTCATAAAAGGAGTTATAGCAAAAATGGCATACCTTGTTGAATTCTGGCTTATTCTAGAGAGCGACCTTGTAGAGCATTCCCCGCACAAAATATTTGATGAAATGATCTAAAAAGTTTACAAACCATACTACAGACTGTACCCTAACCAAAAAAAATTGTCTCACTAAATTTGGATCTGTTATTAATAATTTATGATTTTTTTACCCGAAACCCCTAATTTTGACTAGTTTCAGGACTGGCCACAAACCTTATTTTCCACAGAGTGTAAATCCAAAAATACAAAGACCCAAAAGATGAATTTTTAACTATAGATACTTGGATATGTTTTATCACTAGCATATAAATTTTAGGATCTGAATCATTATATAAAAAAAATTATAGTGAAAATGGTGAGATGACCTGAAAATAACATACCTTAGAAAGCACCATCAAAAGAATTTATCCTTCCTTGCATTTCAGCATTCTTTTCTTCACTTTCCTCAGAATTTCAGCTTAGATATCATTTGTAAAACTCATACACCTATATATATTCAATATTCTCAAGTGTTATTCAAATGAGAGAGCCTTGCCTCTTATTTATACTCTCCAAGTAGCTTCCTTAAAAACATCTTCTAGCTCACTTGGCCCCACTTTCCTTATTTTAGGGTTGGGTCCACTTCTAATTTCTCCATTAAAAATATTATTGAAATAATTTATTTTGTATTCACTTTGAATTATAATACACTCATCACTTCACTTTATTATTTACCTTTTAAAATCTCTTAAACCACTTTGATTACTTTGACCTTTTG
>JASDQU011247352.1:0-10109 GCA_032191745.1 Picea mariana
TATCGAATTTCACCATTCACCATACAATATATACAATGTTTTTAGGTATTCCGTAGATACCAAAACCCTAATCCCTTAATCCAGGATTAATTTACAAATCCACTAAAAATAACAAAAAACTACCCCCAAAAAAAAATTTGGGGCCCTGCCCCGAATGTTGCGCGTAACCGGGGGGGGCATACATGCCCCCCCTGGGACCCCCCTAGGAAAGCGCCCAACGCACACGGCAGAGATCTAGTGGGAGGGATTGTCAGACTCAGTTGTCGTATCTGACGCGCCCACACACACACATGCAAAGAATATAACACATATCCAACATTTTGTTCATAAGATATTTCCTAATTCCATTACCTCCACATACAGACAAAATTGTTAGGACTTTCTTTATTGTATGGATAAATTGATTAGTCAGCCAGCATAGCGGATACGACTGACTAGGGGATATAGTTCTTTTTCTAGCTTGTCGAGGTAGTGTAAACTACTAGATAGAAAGGATCTTTTTCTTGGTATTGGCTAGGGTGATGAAAACTACTTACTTTCCTTCCTTGATGTTCCAGCTTTCCATCCTTCCCTTTCCTGGATATATAGATTGGTCAGGTCAGTCAAAGTGCTTTCATAGCTAGATTCATTGGACTAAAAGGGCATCGAATTGTACTATGAATCCTTACATGGAGAAATAGTTGTTTTTATCTAGTTGCTTCTCTAAGGGAGAAGACTTACCTTCCTTACAAGGAAGAATTTCTCGACCAAAGCCACCATTATCTATTTTTCCTCATGAATCTATTTATCTTTCCCTCCTCTATTCTCTCTAAAGGGGATTGCCTACTGCCACCATTATATCTATGAGAAAGGGAAAATAACTAGCCTAAGGGCGAGGGAGCTAGATCGCCTAACCTTCCTAAAAGTGAGGAATTTGGATTGCCTAATCAACCAGCCTAAGGGCGAGTAAGTATTTGTCCATTTCAATGAAATTTAATGGGTTTTCACGTTCAACCTTCCTAGGGTGAGGAGCCACCATTTGAATTTAAGGCAAGGAATTTCCACTTGAACCCCTTGTGTTAGTGGGTTGACCAAAAACTTTCTGTACATAGGCTCTAAAAAGAACGTTGTATTACGTGAGCCAAAGGGAGAGGTACATTAAGCGTTAAGGAGAGGAGCGAGGGTGAGGCAGTGAACTCTCGACCAACGGGAGAGGAAATGTTAAGTTTACTCGACCTTCTATCGAGGAGTTGTCAATAACGGGTTCTGTCATCAGTAAAAAAACACGTAAAATGGAGGTTTTAAGGATAAGTGTTATTGAGCTAGGAAATGAAGGTGGTATTACGCACTCTCTGACAATCATTCTATTCTCAATCTATGGAAGGAATATTGAACGAATATTGTCGTGGTTTTCTTATCCTTATTAAGCTACAGGCGGATATTCTTATATGTTATTAAGTCGATTACTGATAGGTCGAGGACTCTCCTCAGTGTCGGGCGGGAAATCATCAGAATGCCGGGAGCGAGGGCGTCTATTGTAGGAGAGAGAGCGAAAGAGGGCAGGGCCCCATAAAGAAAATAGTGAACTCTGAAAATCATTCCTTAGTGAGTGTTGGACCGGTAATGATATATCTAGGCCAGACATCCATAGGTTGAGACATTAGGGAGAGAACCCTTTATAGATATAAGGATTTATGTCCTACAAGCAAGACATTGTGTGCTTTGTCGTTTCTGCCCCTCAATTATTCATTTTTTGGGAGGGAGAGAAATAGGGAAGGATGAATGGTAGACCTGAGATCCAAGGTTGGAATTTCAAATCCCAACAGCCCGTCAAATTTGATGGTTTCCGCAACTCAGATACACATTTTGATGGATTTCACTAAGAATGTTGATGGTTTGTCAAAAACATTTAACGTATTTGACGAGCAAATCACCTTGTGACGGGGAATTTGCCCGTCAAATTCCATCCCTGCTAAGATCAATTGGGAATAGAAAGTACCCTAATAATGGTGGGATAGCTCTAGCGTGATCAGTAAGGGAATAATCAGACTTACCCTTTTAGCTTGACCAAGAACACCTATATTTCGTAGTATTTATTTCCTATTAGTGAGCAATAAATCTAGGTGGTGCGGAATAATTGGAGAGGGAGAGACCTGACCTCGATTTAGAAAGAAGTAACTTAATAAAGAAAGGTGGGATTGTTCCCAATGACTAAAGGAATAATCGGAAATGAAGGAAGGAGAAACCGAAAGTTAAGGAAGGGAGACCCTAATAAAGATGGAGTGGATTTGTCCCTTTTTGCCTGATCAGTGAGGGGCGAACCTGACTGACCTAGCTTGGAACTAAAGTGACCTGGATTTCTTTTTGTGGTATCAGTATTGAAGTCCTAGTATTTATGTCCTCGTGTTTTTGTCCTACCCCTTTTGAAAATGAGAGAAACAAAAGTCATCAATCGCAGGTGTAAATGCCTAAAGACTTTCAGTATATCACTCAAGGAAAGATAGTTGAGAACGCACATAGTCCAATAGAGGTGGGCAAATGTCGTAACTAACATAGCCATGAACTCATTTGTGTTCTGTATTGCCATGAACTCACAAGTGGGGAATGGAGGTTCGGCTTCGCCTTCTACCCATTGAAGAGTCTATGATAACCGATAACTCATTTGTGATAACTCATGGTCTCGAAGAGTCTATACCCAATACCTAACCAGCTGGACCTATCACGATGATAGAGTCTATTGATGTGGATGAAGAGTCTATAAAACACACCGAACCTAGACGTCCCGCCCACACCCAGATCCTCCTGACACTTGCATCTTACACTTCCATAAAGAGCATTCTCCTATAGATGATCATGAACACACCGAACCAATCCCAATGGCCACCAGCTGGTGTGCTCCTGACACTCTATTACCAATACACCAAAACAAGCCCTTTGGACAACAGAGAAATAATTGACTTAACAATCACCTCTTCATTCATTCCATCATTATGATTACCTTTACTCACACACACTTAGGACACTATTGCTAACCTTTACTTTAGCGAATACCCTTCCCCACCTTTAGCTTGGGACTATTGAGCAAGTCATGAGGTAAGAATCCGAGAGTAGTTCGGAAAGGTTGGATTCGGTGTGTTTGCCTAGTAAGTGTAAGGCTTACTATAGATGGCCTCCTGCTATGGAAGGCCTCCTGCATATGGATGGAAGGAAGGTAGCGCTTCTTGGCTTGGGTGGGGTTGGTTGGAACTTACTGCTTGGTTTGCTATTTACCTGCCGCCTACACCCATATCTTTCTTCTATTCGATCTACAACAACCCACCCTTTACCACCCCTTCACTACTGACAACTACACTTAGGGAAGGGAAGCCTTGTACGTGCTTGGGTAGGCACTTTTAGAACTTTTCCTGCTGGATTATTTTCCCTCCCTATTGATGGTAGTAGTAACGTGGTTGTTGTTGGCTTGCTTTCCGGGCTCATGTGAACAGTACAGTCCAGTCTCATAAGTAAGAGAAAGAAATTTCGTTACTTATGAGATTATCCACTCATATATTTCGTGATGATTTGAGCACTCTTAGGTTCAATGGGAGGCATGCATTATTGTTTCTTGCCTGCCCTACAGAGCATATTTGCAAGCAGGCGCTAAGAACGCCTACCAGCATGTGGTACCTAATGGGCTCGTAGCTCGGCAATATGTCTACCGCTAGCATCATATCAGATCATGTCACTCAGATCATCTCAGCTACTAGAAACTCAATCTAATCAATAGCTAAGTAGAGGAGCATATAAGTATCGTAGTAGATTTCATGATGCGCAATCACTCATCAACGAAAGGTATCTCGGCGATCCGAACCCACCTATTTTCAGTCTCAATGAAGCGTTATGAGATTCATGAATTGCTACCGCTAAGAATAAGGTTTAACACATGGGTACTTATTATTGGTTTAACTCATGAGTACTAAGGGGAAACTCTATTATCTTATTATCTTATCTCGGGGTACTAATGTGGAACTCATTATCAGTTGAACTCAAAGAAAAGGGGAAAGAATGCATTGGTGAGGGGAAAGACGAAGCAACATCTTATCTCAGATATCTCCCAATATAAACTCATCCCAATTTCAACTAATAAACTAACGAAAAGGGGTAGGAACTCAAATACTCGGATTGATTCAATGAAAAGGGGAATAGGGGATATATACTAAGCGCAATCAACTTGATATTCTAGTTAACTCAAGGTCAAACAAACTAGTTATGGCAGTTAGATCTCAACTAAAAACTCAAATCATTTGGGTTGGGAAACTACCATGAGCATTGGGAAAGAACATCTCACTCTGTCTGGTCTGATTCAATTAAATAACAACAAAGGGTATTGATTGAGGTACTATGAGGTACTATTGGGGTATTCAACTAATTGGGGCTACTAGGTTGGGTATTCAACTAACAACTCAGGTTAGGTATTCAACTAATTGGGTTGGGGCTACTCTGTCTAATTCAACTAAATATCAACTCAACGCATGCAGGTAGGTGTAAGTCCAAGCCTCCTCCTAACTTGTAAGGTTATATTCTTTGTGCCTAACGAATCACAGATCAGGTTATGTGCCGAAGGAACTCTCTTATTATCCTCTCTTATTATCTCAGATATCTCCCACTTATATAAATCCCATGTTTCTCTAAATCCTATCAATCCTATGTAACATAACAACACAGCATCATATACCATGTGCGTAGTGTAACTGAGAACAACGTATGCGTAATGTGTAGCGTATCAACATCATGATGTTATCTCATGGAACTCATCTTAGGGTACAACTCAACTATTTGGGTAACGAATATTGGTTAAGGTTATGGGTATCCACGAAGACATTGGGTGCCATGATTGGGTTGGGGATCCTCCTAAATCGTAATTTGAGCATCGAGTATCCTAAATCAACAAATATAACTCATCCTAACGAATTGAACTCAGGTGGGCTCATGTGGATAGAAGGAATCGTTTGAATTGCATCTGCCTATAGTACCCGCCTTGCGCCTATAGTACCGGAAAGGATGCATTAAAGGATGAATTAGCGGTAAGTGCATCCACTGGGGTATTCATAGTGAAAGGTATTTAACCAATGTGCATTAGTGGGCCAGTAAAGATTGACCAGCTAAAATCCTAGTAGATATTTTGCAAGGTAGCCAAGTTATTCACATAAAATCAATGATAGAACTGTATGTGTATGTCACTACTACATTTGGGTACAAATTCTGACATTGGACCTTCTATCCCCAATTCCTAGGGATAACCAAGGACATGATGTCTTGAATCCCTCAGGTTGCAGACATGGAGTACCAAGGGATAGCTTGACCAGCAGTGTCGACTTGCATAGATAGAGACTCGCTTCACCACCACAGTTCCATGTTCATCATGAGGGTATCCACCACATCAGTTGGCTTCCAGAAGACATTGGGTATTACTCCATGAGGTAAAAGTCAGGTATTATGGTGAGTATCATTTCAATCGCATTTAAGTTTGTTACATTTTAAATTGCTTTTGACTATATAATGTTTGCTTGGAAATTATTCTCTTTGCCTTCTTTCACTTTGGTGGTTGACATTGTGCCCTAGTAAGTGGGTCACCCTAGGGATAGGTTTTCCACTAGGAGGTCCTCTTGACAGGTCATCGTGCCATTCTTGACCATAATTGTCACTTTCCATGCTTCATCCCCTCATCTCCTTACCTTTTGGGATTTTTTTGTGTACTAACCCAAGAAGGGATTGTTCCTCATTTCATGGGAAGAAGAGGTTGAAGGACTAGAGGCTTGTAGCTGGGAAAAGAAAAAATCCAATCATGAAACTTCTAGATGCTCTCCCAAAGAGTTCTTGAGAAAAAATAAATGTTTCTCCTAAAATATCAAAAACCTGCAAAAGAAAAAACATAATTATAAATGTCCCACTTGTTGAGGGGTTCACACAAGGTGTGTTACAAGCTAGACTATACCCCCATGGCACCATGTGTACTTCTCCCTTCAAGTGACACTTTGGTATTGACCCCCAATATAATCGATTCACCATAGGGAGTACCCAGTGTTTGGACCTTAATAAATTAATGGCAAAAAATGGGTTTGGAAAAAGGATGCATCGAAAACAAAGGTGCAACACACCCTTTACAAAGGAACCCACAAATGAGATACTACAATCCCTTGTATGTAATGAAACCCCATCCCCCAAAAATATTCCCCAATCCATGTGACTTTGTCCACATGTCTTAGAGAGGGGCCTGTTATCCCCATTTTGTGGATAACTAAGGAGATTGTTTCTTGAGGTCCTCAGGTTAAAGATATGGAGTGTCGAGAGACCACATGACCAACAATATCCCTTTTCATATCTAGAGACCTACATCGCCACCACAATGACTCAACACTTGGTCATCATCCACACCATCTTGCCACCACAGGTCACTTGGGTCTCTCTCCATGCGGTACAAGTCAGGTATGATGGTGGGTATCATTTTAATATTTGAGGCACTCTAGCTTGTATATCAAAGGTTATTTTTTATTATGAGACGTCTGCTTTGGAAACTATGCATTTTAACTTGTTTAAATGTTGGTGGTTGGATTGGGGAACTCAAGTAGATGGACACCCTTAAGATGGGGTGTTTCTGGGAGCTTCCTTTGATGATTCATTATGCCACTCCCAACCATACTTACCACTTTCCATCATTATTTCCCCTCATAAAATCATCTCTTCAGATTTTGGGGTAGACTGAACCTAGAAGGAACCATTCTTCATTTCATGGGATCAAGCCCCAGAGGGGATTTAGCTAGCAAAAGATAAAATCCTAATGAAATAACCTTCCATATGATTCACCCAGGGGATCCCGAGAAAGCAATGAAAATATTATCCATGAGAAAATAAGGACCCCATGAAAAGAATAAATAAAAATGCTTAAAGGATTAGTTGAGGATTGGGGGTCTCATCACGAGCCAACTTATCACTTCCATGGGTATCTAATGGTATTATATTACCATTTATGGCCATCACACCAGGGTAAGGGCTCTCAGTTGCATGGATGAGGGAAAGGGGTTCTCATCACGAACCAACCTTCTCATTTTCGTGAAAGTACTTGTGGGTGACATTGTTGATATCTAGTCACCACGCAAGGGAAGTGGCCTCCAACTCATCCTATTCTATATTGAAAGAAAATACAGAGAAAGAAAGATAAAATGAAATTGATGGGCATGGAAAAAATGCATTATGGATGAAGGTGTGGCACACCCTCCACAAAGGCACCGATAAATGAGATACTATGGACCCTTGCATATCATGAACCCCATTCCCATTGAGTACTTCCCCCATCTATTCCGTTTCATTCAAATGTCTCAGATGGGGTTGTTNTTTGATCCATTGAAAATAAGTACCATGCCAACCCTCCCACAACCAAACTTGGAAAAATGTCTAGTTTCTTAAGCACATGTTTGTATGATGTAGTCCTGGTATACATGATTTAATGGCTCTTTTATTGACCTTATTTACTCATCATCATGATTTGAATTGAGATCCTTGGAGGATGTATCCATTTGTCTCGTTGGTACAGGTTGGTGGCCAGTTTTGGAAGAAAAAGCCTAGATTGGGATTCCATGAGGGCAAGCAACCCACATGATGAATAACATAGGCCCACATGCCATACGACAGAGAGATGCTTTCATAGGCCTGGGAGATAGTTGGATAGACATAGCCCACCCTTTGCATTCCAAATGACTTTCCCAGAAGAGGGAAAATGTCACTCCCTAGGGGCTTGACATCACATATGGTGGTTGATGATGAATCAAAGCATGACACATGGAATTTTTAGGTGGAGAGGCTCTGGATGATTGCCAGGTGGCCTTTGGAGGCTCTACTTTGCAGCTCGGCTCCAATGACATGCTCAATTTTCCAAAACATCCTCCTTCAAGGGATGTTTTCACCTTTGTTTTAGGGTTTTCTTTGTGCAAAAGTGAAATTAAAGAGAATTTTTAAATATTATTTTTGTAAAGGGGCAATATTAGAATTTTTGACCCCTATTTTTGTGTTTTCCTTAATATTGTGTGGACAAAGTATGTTATCTATATTTTGTATAAATCGAGATCATAAGATCTCATTTTCAAGACATAAATCTCCATTGCGAGAGGCTCTTGGACTGAAATTTTCTCTCTTTGGATATTTATCTATCTTATGCTTTTTTTATGGCTATGTCTTGGTTATGGTTGATGGAGATGGTGCGCTAGCCTTGGAGGGATTTATTCATTTCTTTTTTGGTGGTTAGTCTAGCTTTTATTTCCTTTTAATGCTTGAAGGTGATATTTATTTCATTGTATTATCATTTGTACAAGTTAAAGGTTATATTTTCTTGAGACAAGTAGGGAGTATAAGGGCATACACCCCTACTTGTGTTTCCACCATTTTATTGCTAAGGGAATATTGCTTCATAAGGGTTTACTAAGAGGAGTAAAATTGCATACACTCTCCTAGTTGAAACCCTAGCAAAGAGAAGTTTGCCTTGGGGAGTAAAAGGGCTTACACCCCCAGAGAAGTAGCCTATCTAGATTCTTCACATTATCTTGACTCCATTTACCCTTCAAGTTTTGAAGTTGTCTCTTTTGGATAATGATCTTGATGCCTTGGGGATTCTTCCTCCCTTAGGGTCTCCTCTTTATCCCACAAATTCTTATTTCTGTAGTAAAACTAACCTACATCCATTAGGGTTGCTTTAAACTCTAACCCTAACTGCTAACATCTCACAAACTAACCCTCTAACTTTGCTAGTTTAACCTACTAACCTAGGTGCATCTATTGGGATAGTTTTTGGCACTTTTTGATGGTCAGAATTGTTGTTGTACTCCATTGAATGCTACATCCATAAGGCTGATATACTACTCAGAAATTTACTTTTTTGACAGCCATCTTTATTCAGTCTTGAAGTGTTATTTTGGGTCCACATTGGTTACTAGTTTTATTGATGACATTGCTAACTAATATAGACCTTGTATTCGCTGATTTGGATGTAATATATTTTTGATTCACTAACATGTATGTTTTTTTTTTTTTAGGGACAAAAATATCAACTTTATGATCCATTACTATACTTGGTTGGAAAAGTGTTTTTTCTTGTGTCTCGAACAGGCACAAGTGCACCAGCAATTATCTCCTTACTTGGTATCCATTTAACTCTCTTCAATTACCATTTTCAACCAATAATTTATTCCATCACTTGACCTTCCAGGGGACTTCTCCTTACACTTCCCTTCATCCTTCTCTTTCCCCCTAGGGTCACTGGGATCACCTCCCTAGAGTGACCTAGTCACCCTTGAAGTGTGGGACCTACATCGAGGTGACATTGGGTGTAGGATTCCCTAGTTGTAGCACTTAATTTCATGGTTGGGTCGGGCTTTTCCCAACCTACAATTTTTTCTATAATAGGGACCACTTGGGAAACACTCCTAAAATTGAGGTACAATTCACCCAATAGGTCGATTTGTCGACCCTCCCATACTTAAACTTGGAAAATTGCATAGGGTATTTGAGCACTTTCTTATTTTGTTGAGGTGGTTTGGATGTACATGATTATATGGATCTTTTATTGATTTGATATACTAATCATGATGCATTTGACTTGAGACCCTTGGAGGGTGTATTTATTGTCTTTGCAGAACCTATTTGGTGGACAGATTTGGAAGAATAAGCCTAGCTTGGGCTTCCTTGGGGCTCGAAGCCCATGTTGGATACCATGGCCCACACATCAGATGGAAATGAAAGAATTTGGAGGCCTGAGGAGATACCATGGAGGACATAAACCAGTCATTATCGATCCCAACAATTCGCTCTTGAGGCTAAAATGTTACTTTTGAGGAGGTTGACATCACCCTAGGGCTAGGGTTGTGGTGGTGGTGTTGTTGTTGCTTCACATTTGGAACCCTTGGATGGAGGAGAGTACCTTGAATATCATAGCGCCCGAGGAGAAGGCCTTTGGAGGCCCAACATGTCACTTCCAAGCCCAGTGTCCTTCCCTTGGTGCTAGAATGTTGCCTTAGGTGATGTTTTAATTTTAGGGTTTCTTTCATGTGCAAATTATGAATTAAATATTATTATCATGTAAAAGAGAAAAAGTAAGGGTTTTT
>JASDQU011247352.1:10405-25700 GCA_032191745.1 Picea mariana
TGAAGTGAAGTGGTGCTCTACTCTTGGAGAATTTTTCTCTTTGCTCTGGTGATGAAAATTGATTGATAACTAGGGTTTTGTCTTGGCATTTCTTGGAATTGGTAAGGAAAATATGCACTTTGATAGTTTTATTTCTTGTTTCATGGTTGTTATTGGCTATTTCATTGGAGGAGTATAATGATTTACAACCTCCACCAAGTTTTCTCATTATTGTTTTCTGAAAGGGCTATTGCAATGGTTGCAAGGAGGAGTAAAAGGGTTTACACCCTCCTAGAATTTACCTTGTTAGGGTTGTTATCTAAAGGGGGTAAAAGGGCTTACACCCCTTGAGATTTAGTAGTCCTAAACTAATAAAAGAAGACTCCAAAACCCATTCGGAAAAGCACTAATTTTTTATTGCATTGGAGAAATAAATTTGTTGCATTGGTACATGTGATTTATAGAGATATTGCATTTGTCTAAGTTGGAATCAATTCTATATGCTTTAAAGCTCGCTTAATCCATAAGGGTATTTTCTTTAGCCTTGTAATTTTCATCGTTGTTAAGGAATTAATGCTACAGCCATTAGGTCTGCAGAAAAACTCACTTTCTTACATCATTTACTCATTTTTCAACTATGGAAATTGACTTCTAAACCTAGATTATTGTTCTATTGGTTATTGGCTATCTTTCTAACGGTTTACTTGTTGACTTTTATGGTTGGAACTTGCTGATGTAGCAATTTTTTTCTACATCCATAAGGATTCCCTAACACTTTGTTGATAACTTCATTTGGTAGCCCTAACTTACCTTCAAAGTTCATGCTTAAGTATTGGAAAGTTATCATTGTTTTAGTACTTCATTTTCCAATAATTAGTTGACAATTTTGATGGTTAAATCTGCAGTAACTAGCCATTGTTCTTGTCAATATATATTTTTGTTTACTGCTGCAATATAGGAAAACAAGCTTTTATTGCTTGTCCACTTCATTTCAGGCTTGTATATTGGTCATCTCCCTTGTCTCAAGAAGGTGTAATCATCTTCTGCAAGTGCTTGAGCTCTTGGCAACCATTGATCACTTCCAAGACTCATTTCCAAGCCATCTTCCACTTAGTAACTTGACCCATAGGGGTTTCACTTCCATCATATCAATTTTTGTTTCATTTCCCCCTAAGTTCACCCGGGAATCCCCCCTTGTGTTGGATTCTTCCTTCACTAAAGCGAGAGGAGGTTTAATCTGAGGTGAAAATGGGTAAATTACTCTTCCACCATTATCGCCATCTTGTGGATTGGGTCAGGATTTTACCAAACTACAATTTGTGCAATAACAGGACCAGCATTAATGTTGTTGGAAAACCGATAAAAATAATTACATTACAATGTTGGTTTCATTTCCTTAGTATTTTGAAATCAATTCATAGGTGTTTGTTTGACGTCAATATATTGACACCTTGTCAAGCCATGTGGAAACTTATCCATTACCTCATTTTTCTTTATTGTCGTTGAAATTTCAATGTTAAACCAATGTCAGTGAAGTTAGTATACCAATGCCTTGTTAGGCCATGTGGCAACTTCTTCGTGGATTTTTTTTTTATTGATGTTGGGTTTTCATCATCCTATAGAAGTCAAAGGTAAATGTGTTGACTAGTGATACATTAGATAATAGATGAACATGATAATAAATGTATCAAAAGGAGAGAATATATGAGAAAAAAACACGAGGTTTGTAAAGTTAAGAATGAGATGGGAAGAGATGACAATGATAGGAGGCCCAAGGGATTGTAGTACAAGATGAAATTGAAAGTAAATGTATCAAATATCCCAAGATGACATAATTAGGGTTTCAGGAGAAATAATCGTGATAATTAAAAGATAATGAATATAAGGAAGGTTTTAATATGGTAAGACCCATTGGATAGTGAAATGTGTATATGCTTCTCATAACAATAAATACAATCAAAGTTTGATGAAATGAAGATGAATCAAGACTATACTAACACAGATGCATGGTATGAATTGATTGGAAGAGAAAAGAAAACATACAATGTGGAATAGATGGAGGAGGAATGAGATAGTAAACAAATGAGTAGATGAACTATCAATGTTTGGGTGACATGTAATAATATTTATAGAAGAGAAAAGGATATTATAAAGGAGTAATGTTGAGGGAAAGTAAACCATATGACTTAACATGAAGAACTAAGAGCTAAGGGGGATGAAGGAATAGAACATAGTTTGACTGTAAATGTTTAGTGGCATGTGGTGGGAAAAGTGAAAATAAATAAATGATATGAGATATGGGACGCATGCATGAATAATAATGGGAACTAAGCACATGGTCGATAATGGGGACAAATATTCACATTATAGTTAAGATATAGAGGCTCTACATAGAGGATTGTAGATATGAGGAAGGTGAACAAAAGAATGAATAATAAAAGGATTAGATAAATATGTATAATTATTTCATAGAGTTTTTGATGAATTCAAGAAACAAGGAGAACGCAAGGCTAAGTGAGTCAATGATCTATATATAACCTCAATAAAGGAGATATGAATCATGATAGAAGCATGAGGAGGTCTCACATTATGATAGGTTAGTGATATCATTTCCAACAAGTAAACAAGTCAGGGGACCAATCAACAAGGAATGCATGGAATAATATAGTTACAAGGAAAATGAAAGAATGTGTGACACAAGAAGCATAATAGACACATTGGGGAGAGGGAGATAGAACAATATGAAATCAAACAAATAATGATTCTAGGAGTAAGCATAAATATGAGGCACATGGACTAGGGCCAAAGGCTAGCTTGAGAAAGAGTTTGTAAATGTAGAGGTTAATATAGATAGGTGAATCAAATGGTTACATGTAAAAAAAAGGTGAATATAATGGTTGAGTGCTATGCTTATTTTCGTTTGTATTTGTAGATGTATTTTTTATGGAAATGAGTAGACTCCTCCTATATCATTGTGTAATATTCCTATGATGAATTTAAGCGTGAGGATTCATAATATTTTCTTGTGTGATAAATTTGTATGTGTAATACCATGTATGTGTATTTAAGTTGTGAGGTTGATAGCGATTATTTATGAATCTAAGTATAGAGGTGTTTGATTTTCATGAGGAATAGCATGTGTTATCCCATATTTCTAGAAATAACTAAGGAGATGATGTCTCGAGGCCCTCGGGTCACAGACATGGAGTACTGAGAGATAGATGACTGACAATGTCCACATGCATATACATAGACCCACTTCACCACCACACATCCTCGGTTCATCATGATTTCATTCACCACATCATCTTGCTTCCAGAAGACAATGTGCCTTGCTCCATGAGGTACAAGTCAGGTATTGTGGCAAGTGTCGCTTTAATACTTGAGGAATTTGAGTATGTTGCATTTAAAGTTGCTTTTGATTATAGAATGTCTGCTTGGAAATTATGCTCTTTTCCCTTTTTCACCTTGGTGGTTGACATTGTGCCCTAGTAAGTGGTCACCCTGGGGGATGGGTTTGCTACTGGGAGATATCCTTGACAAGTCATCATGCCTTTACCGATCATATTTATCATTTTTCACACTTCATCCTTTTCATCTCCTTATCTTTTGGGATTTTTGGGTGTACTGCCCCAAGAATGGATTGTACCTCATTTCATGAGAAGAAGAGGTTGAAGGCCCGGAGGGAATGTTGATGGAAAAATATAAAATCCAAACTATAACCTTCTAGATTCTCTCCCAATAAGGTCTTGAGAATGATGAAATGTTTCTCCTAAAAAATACAAGACCTGTAAGAAACAATTTCATATTATATAGATGTCCCACTTGTTGAGGGATCTACACAAGTGTGTTACAACCTTTGTTTTACCCCTATGGCACTTAGTATACATATCCCTTCTAGTGCCATTGTGGTACTGACCCCCAAGCTTTATGTTACCCATTGGGAGTACCCAGTTGTTCTAGACTTTAATTAATTAATGGTAGATAAATGGGCTTGGAAAAAGGATGCATTGAAAACGAAGGTGCATCACACCCTCTACAAAGGAACCCATAAATGAGACAATATAAACCCTTGTATGTCATGAACCCCATTCCCAAAAGTATTACCCCGATCCACTTCATCTTCTCCACATGACTTTGATAGTCTCCACCTAGGAAACTCTCCTTGACTTAAGGAATGATTCACCAAATAGGTCACCTTTTCAACCCTCCCATATATAAACTTGGAAAATTGCATAGGGTCGTTAAGCACTTGTTTAATTTGATAAGGTAGTTTTGATGCATATGTTTAGGTGGATCTTGTGTTAAATGTGATTTTACTTGCCATGATATATTTGAGTTGATATCCTTGGAGAGTGCACTTGTCTGTCATTGCAGGACCTTGTTTGATGGACATTTTGAAGGAACAAGCCCAACTTGGGCCTTCATTGGGGCAGGAAGCCCACCGGTTGGACGCCATATCCCAAACCTTGGGGCAAGAAAGAGGATGAGTGTTGCCTTTGGAGGCAAAGGAAGACACCTTGGAGGATCTCACCTAGCCCTTACAAGCCCAACGAATTGCCTTTGGAGACTAAAACACTACATCTTGGGGCTTGGCACCTTGTCTGGGGCTAGGGTTTGGTGGCGATGATGATTTTTTATGGACACTTGGCACCTTTGGAGGAGGAGGATAATTTTCATCATGGAGAGGATGCTAGTGCATGAAGAGGAAGCCTTAGGAGTCCCAATGAATTGCTCTTTTTTTCTCAACGACTTGCTAAATTTCCAAGACGCCACCCTAGAAGGGGTTAACGTCACCTTTTAGGGTTTCTTTATGTGCAAATTTTAAGTTTAAATTTAAATTACTTTGTATAGGGGAAAAATAAAGGGGAATGGCTCCCTTATTTTGTGGGTTACCTTAACTAAATGTGGACAAACACTTTTAGGATATTTTGTATAAATAAGGATCAAATTCATTTCATTATAACACAACTCTCTCATGGGAGAAGAGCTACTTGGCTGAAATTTTCTCCCCATTTGAGAAATTTACATCTCTCTCTCTTATGCCATGGTTTATACTTGTATTGTGGAGAAAAGTGGTGTGCTACCCTTCTTGGAGGCTTGTTATTGCATGTTGATGATACTTTTTTGGTAAACAAGGGTTTGTTTAACATTTCTCAAGGGATTCTTTCTTATTTCATGGTTGTTCTTGTTTAGATCATTGGAGGAATAAAAGGGATTATACCCTCGACCAAGTTATCATTGTTGTTGATTGGATAAGCTTATGCAAATCTTGTTAGGAGTAAAAGGGATTACACCCTCCTATATTTACCTTGTTAGGGTTACTTTCTCAAGGGATTAAAAGGGATTACACGTCTTGAGAAGTAGTATACATAACCTAATACAAGAATACTATATAACCCATTTGGAAAGTCACTAATCTTATTTTGCACTGGAGATATAAATTACTTGCATTGGTACACATGATTTTGAGAGATATTGAATTCATTCAAGTTGGAAATTTGTCTTGGTGTCTTAAGCTTGCTAAAGCCACTAAGACATCTTGATTGGCCTAGTAGTTGTATTGTTAATATCAACTAAAAGCTACATTCATTAGGGCTACAAAAAAACAAATTCAATTTCTCATTTTAACTTGTTTTTCAACCGTGGAAATTACTTGTAAACTTGTACTTTTATTCTACTGCTCATTGCTTGTTTTTTTTATGGTTTACTTGTGAATTTTCGTGGTTGGAATTTGTTGTTGTAGAAAATATTTGCTACCGCCACTTGGTTGTTACAATAATTCCCTGAAAACACCATATAACAACCCTCTTTTACCATCAAAGTTTATGCTTGAATATTAGAAAGTTATCTATTGATTTAGTTCTTCATTGTCCAACAACTAATTGATAATTTTGATGGTTAAATCTGCAGTAACTAGCTCTTATTCTTGTTGATGTATATTCTTTTTTACTACTGCAATATAAGACAGTAAACTTCACGTTCTTGTCCACTTGATTTTTGGGCTTGTATCTCAATTGTGTGTCTTGTCTCAGGTAGGTGTAATTGTTTGGTGCAGGTAATCAAGTTTTTGGAAACCATTCACCATAATTAAGACTCATTTCCAAGAAATCTTCCATTTCTTATCTTGACCTATAGGGGCATCACCTTGCATTACTCCACTTTCCATATCATTTCCCCCTAGGGTCACCCATGATTCCCTCCTTGTATAGGATTTCTTCTTCACTAAAGAAAGGGGAGTACATATCTAAGGTGATAGTGGGTAGGTATTCCCATAGTTCTCTCCATCTTATGGATTGGGTCAGGATTTTCCCAACCTACAACTTGTGCAATAACATTTTGGTGTTGTTGTCAGGGAGAATTTTGAATCCTCTTCCATTCCCTAATGACACTTTGGCAGGTTTTGACCCAAAAAATTTATCCCTTTATTTCCTGGAGACTCCACTTGAGGGAAGTTCCCTTTCCCTTTTCATACTTTGATGAGTTATTATCACCCAAGGGGGGCATATATATGGCTAAATGTGTATGATATGACCCCAAGGGGGAAAATATATGGGCCTAAATGTACATATAATGTGTAAATACATATGTAATAGGGTCGGCCTAGTGATAAAGGGGCCTCATGTGCAATTTTGAATAGCTATATATAAGAGATCATCTATTCATTATTAGGAAAAAAAGGTAAGTATGAAAGGTAATTGGTTATTTTGAGGGAGTTCCCCTATTCTTTAAGGAGTTATTGTGTAAATTATCTATATTGGAGTTGTGATCCACGTTGACATTATGTACATGGTGTGTAGTTTTGTTATTTTATAATATTTTGAGTATTTGGATCCTAACATTTGGTATCAGAGCTCAAGGTCTTGGGGTTTCGTCGCTACACTTGAGACACCTTGGAATTTTTGCTATAAAATTTTTTCTACAACGTTTCAGAAGGAACACCTTGGAGGATATTTAGTAGATGAATCAAGGTATGTGGGGTAAAAATTTCATCTCTTGAGGCTTTATAATTTCATATATATATCCTGTGTAATATGGGGCTCTGAATCATCCTGAATTTAGTCATCTCTTAATTTTCGCTATAACATTTTTTATGTAACATTTCAAACCTGAAATATGAAGGATATTCACATAAATTATTAAGGTACTTGTGATGAAAAATTTAGATTCTGGGTCATCTTAATTTTGTATATACACCCTGTGTAAGATAGGGTATTTCACTAGTCCAGTTGACTAGTCTCAAATAGGTGTTCCGGGTAAAACAACCATAATGTCTTCATAGAGGATCCAAATTGAGTGAGATCCATTTCATTGAATATTGAACATGCCACATTATTTATGGTACAATTTTCAGAATTTTATATCAATTATTGTGCACGGGGCACACTGTACAAGTTCTCTCTCCTGGAAAGTCCAAAAATCATTAAGGTGTGGGGAAGTTACAATAAATTCCACTTGGCCCATCCAATTTTAGTCAGACCTGTGGAACTGCAGAGAATAAATTTTAGAGTACTACAGGTCGTAATTTCAGACTAGTAAGGGCCAAAATTGCAGAGATACATCAGAAGTAAGAGCGGCCAAGAGGACAGGCTCCAAATCAAGGTTTCCAAGGTATGTTGACTTAAAATTATCATAATTTTTTATTGGAATGTCCGATTGAGCTAATTCAAAATCCATTGGAAAGATAAAACATAGAAGAGAATATTGGAACAAGTATTATAACTATTTGAGACATTTATCCTTAATATACATAGGTTGGAAGTAGAGGATTTGGGTTAGACCTCAATGAAGATACAATGACAATACCTAAATTTATAGGAGATGAAGAAAAAGATGAAATCAATCCTATGGAATGGTTGAGGTTGGTAAAAGAATATAATATGAGTCCTACAAAGGCAATAGATTATTATTTTTATAAATCTTGGAAGTGGTGGATGAGTGTTGATCAAAATACTAGATAGCACTACACATGGGAAGAATTTGAAAAACTCTTCTCAGATAAATGGATTAGGGATACACAAATGGAGGAATTGTATAGAATTCAATATGAATTAAAAGAAGCAAAGGAAGAGATTAATAAGAAGGGTGAGGAGCTATCTAAGATATGATCCCTTAATGAATCACTCATTAAGGAGGTTAAAAACTTAAAGCAAGAAAATAATAGTAAATCAAAGTGGGAAAATGATGAGTAAAGGGAAGATTTGAAAAAGAAAGATGAAGAGGTATATAGATTACGAAACCATAATAAAAAACTATTGGTTGAGGTCGAGATATTGAAAGAAGAAAAGAAGAATTGTCAAAATCAAGAAGAAATAAGGATCTTGTATGAAGAATCTACCAAAAGACTACGAGATGAAATTTGCATGAAGGTTGAGGAATCCTTAAATATTGATAAGGTAAAATCAGAAATACAAGCCAGAATTGAAGAAGGACGTCAAAATTTGTTAGATGGGATCACATTGCAGCTTCAAAAGGAGAAAGAAGACAAGATTCAAGAAGGTCAACAAAAGATACTTGAAGAATTTGAAATCCATCTAGAGGATGTACATGCCAAATATGATGGTATTATCTCAAAGGCTAGAGTAATCAAAGACCAAGAAAAGATGATCTAGGATTCCATTGTCGTTGAAAAGAAGATAGATGAAATGCATGTGCAGAGTGAAGGAAGACCATCAAATGTGAAACCATATCGACACCCTCATTACCAAGAAGAATTTCAAGGAAGACAAGAAGGACAATATCAACATTATGAAGGAAGAAGATGGAATACTTGTCAATATTCATGGACCAAGGCATCGCCAAACTACTCTTCAACAAGCTATTATCAAAGACCAACAACGACTACAAATTGAAGAAGCTTCAACAAAAATACATGGAATCAAAGGAAAGAAAATTATTCAACAACTAGACACCAAGGATTAAGACCGAAAAGAATTGATTTTAGATGGATAGATCATCAAACATGGAATGAAGAAAGCAGGAACATAAGAAAATCATATTACTTGGTTTCATCACATGTGAAGCCTTTAAATGAAAATCTTTGAGGACAAAGATTTTTTAAGGAGGGTACCATGTTATGACCCAAGGGGGGCATATATATGACTAAATGTATATGATATGACCCCATGGGGGGGCATATATGGGCCTAAATGTACATGTAATGTGTAAATACATATGTAATAGGGTCGGTCTAGTGATAAAGGGGTCTCATGTGCAAGTGTGAATAGCTATATATAAGATATCATGTATTCATTATTAGGAAAAAAAAAGGAAAGTATGAAAGGTAATTGGTTATTTGGAGGGGGTTCCCCTATTCTTTAAGGAGTTATTATGTAACTTATCTATATTGGAGTTATGCTCCACATTGACATTATATACATGGTGTGTACTTCTGTTATTTTATGATATTTTTAGTATTTGGATCCTAACATGAGCCTTGAGCTCATCTGGTGACTCCATTGAGGTATTACTCTAAGTAATGGAAGCATGTCTCTATGACGCTTCCATGAGGTATACAAATCCTTGGACGTTAATTTTATTTATCGGTATCCAAATAAATTCCTAATGAATTGGTTGGATTGTATCCCTAGGCTTGACGAGTATCCATCTACGATTGTCACACATGTCGTCGAGTTTACTAACTATATTTTCGGTATAGAACATGAAGATATGGTAGTACGCTTTTTCCTCTTGTCACTTGTGGGGAAGAAAAGAGATTGGATCAAGCATTCTTGAAAACCCAAAATCATATATGATTCGACGATCCTTATCCATGAATTCCTCAAGCATTGGGGCCCTAAAAATAAGGAACATGAAGATACTATGCGAGACCTCAAAGATGACTTTGTGATATGAGGTCTTCCCTTGGCCCCTATTGAAGGTTTGAAGGAAACACTTCTTCTAAAATTCAATGAGAACCCAATTGAGAAACAAAAGACTGAGGATGATGATGAAGAAATATTCACAGCTCTCAAGGACACCATAGAAGAAGACAATGAATTTTGTGAGAAATTACTCAAGTATTGCCACAATAAAGACTTCTTGGTTAAGTTCAACATGCAAAGGAAAGAGGAGTACAACATTGTTCTTCAAAAGTATGAAAGAAAACTTGCCGAGGACGGAGCATGGGAAGTTTCCATTTCATGTTATGGAGAAAATTCACTATGCGATACTTTGACCGAGAAATATGGGCACCAATAAAACCTTCCAAACCAGGAACAATCATTCTTGATTCGAGAAGAAGTTTCCAAACTTGTTAAAGATCGGGCCTGGGATGATGAATTATTTCTCCAATAGTAGGAATCACCCCATGATTCCATTGAAGATGGCGAAGGCTTGGTTTAAGAACAAGAGGTCGAAGATCTAAGTCATTAGCAAAACATTGATGACTCAATCCATGAAGAAGCTCCTTATGAAGATGAAGTACTTGTGTCTGCCCTCCTCTTTGATGAAAAAATCTAGTTTTATGTTCCTCCTGCACATCAATAGAATAACATGGTAAGTCATAATCCTTTTGAAAACTTTGATGATATTTTATTCTATGACTATATAAGAGAACAAGTGTCATAGGAAGCCTTGAATGTAGCAGACCCTTTATATGACGAGGGGATTGAAACTATTGATGACTTCATATGTACTAGGAAGTGTGGATGGGATGTTGGTTGTTTCATTTTTTATGGACATCCCACCTATGACATCGAGGGTGTCTTTCAGATAAGGAATACATAAATATTTTCTTTAGAGGATTGCTTCTCGCAAGTGGGTGACCCATATGCCTGGCAACCCGATGATGATATGGTCACAAACTTATCCTATCCATTTTAAGATAACTTGTCGCAATATATTGATGATGACTCTCCTCCATCCCTTGAGAGTTGTGATGAATATCCTTTCAGTGACTCGAGCTTGTTCTATGAAGATTTCCAACCACCATTGTGCTCAGAATTTGATGGAAATCAGGTCATGGCCAACCCAGAGCAGTATGGGGCTCACACCACCAAACAAAAGTACTTTCATATTGAGACTTTTGGCAAGGATTTGTAGATAAAGAAGAAACGTATTCTAAGTGTGGGAGATGATTTTTTACCTAGACCCAATGTCATGCCTTACTTTATTTTCTATTGTTTGGGAAATCATCAGGATTTCCTGGGATATCTTGTCTCTTCCCAGCATTTAGGTAGCGATGAAATTTTAAGTGAAGTTGAAGATGAGATTTTGTCTATACATGTTATCCCTCTTCAAATATGGATTGATCGAGCTCGTGGCCATCCTTTCAGGTAGGATTTATATTTTCAAGCAGGATTTATGGGATGATCAAACTTGTGGCTACTCTTTTCAACAGGATTTCCTCCCTCCCACCCATCTACATGAGTTTCATTACATGATTGATTACATGTCTATTTATGCCCATGATTATTATATACTTAACTTATATTTGTTGTATTATGTGGTTAAGCACAGGGGGAGATACCTTGATGAAATGATGAATGGGTGGTTGCACCTGTTGTACGACTTCACCTGACGATTCACAACCTGACCTTCAAGGCCCCAGGGCCCTAGGTAAGTAGGTAGGTTATCTTTCTTTCTTGCACTTGCATCTTGATTGTTCATGGTAGTTTAGCTGCATTTCATTTCTGATTTTCATTTCACTCTACTTGCATTATTGATTTACATAGTTTTTCTTTCATCATATTATATAAAAAAATACCAAGTTTTCTTTTCTATATTAGTTGTAAATTTTGGATTTTTTATTACATGGACAAAGGGTTAGTGAGCCACCCTAGATTATACGGTTTGATGATTCGGTATAGGCACAGGTCTAACCAAGAGATGTTGAGGTTCTCATGTACTCTATGGTGAGCACATGTCCCCAAGTAGGATCCAGATGTTATCCCCTATTTCTAGGGATAACTAAGGAGATGATGTCTCGAGGCCCTCAAGTTAAAAACATGGAGTACCAAGAGATAGATGACTGACAACGTCCACATGCACAGACAAAGACCCACTTCACCACCAAAAATCCTCAGTTCATCATGATGGTATTCACCACATCATCTTGCTTCTAGAAGACAATGGGTCTTGCTCCATGAGCTAAGTCAGGCATTGTGGTAAGTGTCACTTTAATACTTGAGATATTTGAGTATGTTGCATTTAAAGATACTTTTTATTATAGAACGTCTGCTTGGAAATTATGATCTTGTACCCTAGTAAGTGGTCACCCTAGGGGATGGGTTTTCCACTGGGAGGTCTCCTTGACTATTCATGTTTCCTTTCTCGATCATACTTATCATTTCTCACATTTCATCCTTTTCATCTCCTTATATTTTGGGATTTTTGGGTGTACTCGCCCAAGAAGGGATTGTACCTCATTTCATGGGAAGAAAGGGTTGAAGGCCCAAAGGGAATGTAGCTAGAAAAAGATAAAATTCAAACTATAACCTTTCAGATGCTCGCCCAAAGAGGTTCTGAGAACAATGAAATGTGTCTCCTAAAAAATCAAACACCAACAAGAAACAATTTCATATTATATAGATGTCCCACTTGTTGAGGGATCTACACAAGTGTGTTACAACCTTTGTTTTACCCCTATGGAACTTTGTGTACCTCTCCCTTCAAGTGGCATTGTGGTACTGCCCCCCAAGATTTATGTTACCCATTGGGAGTACCTAGTTTTTCTAGAATTTAATTAATTAATGGAAAATGAAAGGGCCTGGAAAAAGGATGCATTGAAAATGAAGGTCCAACACGCCCTCTATAAAGGCACTCATAAATGAGACAATATGAGCCCTTGTATGTCATGAACCCCATGCCCAAAAGTCTTACCCCCATCCACTTCATATTCTCCATATGAATTTGAGAGGGTCCACCTAGGAAACTCTCATTGACTTCAGGAATGATTCACCCAATAGGTCACCTTGTCAACCCTCCCATACCTAAACTTGGAAAATTGCATAGGGTCTTTGAGCACTTGTTTAATTTGATAAGGTAGTTTTGATGCACATGTTTAGGTGTCTCTTGTGTTAAATGTTATTTTACTTGCCATGATATATTTGAATTGATATCCTTGGAGGGAACACTTATTTTTCTTTGCAGGACCTTGTTTGATGGACGTTTTGAAGGAACAAGCCCAACTTGGGCCTTCATTGGGGCAGGAATCCCATCGGTTGGATGTCATAGCCCAGACCTTGGGGCAAGATAGAGGATGAACGTTTCCTTTGGAGGCAAAGGAAGACACCTTGGAGGACCTCACCTATCCCTTACAAGCCCAATGACTTGCCATTGGAGGCTAAAAAGATGAATCTTAGGGCTTGATGCCTTGTTTGGGGCTAGGGTTTGGAGGCGATGATGATGTTTTGATGGACGCTTGGAACCTTTGGAGGAGGAGGATCCTTTGCATAATGGAGAGGATCCTAGTGCATGAAGAGGAATCCTTAGGATGCCCAACGAATTCCTCCTTTTTTTCTCAACGACTTGCTAAAGTGCCAAGACGTCACCCCAGAAGGGGTTGACCTCACCTTTTAGGGTTTCTTTATGTGCAAATTTTAAGTTAAATTTAAATTACTTTAAATGGGTAAAAATAAATGGGAATGGCTCCCTTATTTTTTGTTTTACCTCTAACTAAATGTGGACAAACACTTTTAGGAGTTTTTGTATAAATACGGATCAAATTCATTTCATTATAACACAACTCTCTCATGGGAAAAGAGCTACTTGGCTGAAATTTTTGCCCCTCTTGGGGAATTTACATATCTCCCTCTCTCTCTCTTATGTTATGGTTTATACTTGTATTTTGGAGAAAATTGGTGCACTACCCTTCTTCGAGGCTTGTTCTTGCATGTTGATGATAATTTTGTGGTAAACAAGGGTTTGTCTAGCATTTCTCTTGAAATTGGTAAGAAAAATATGCATATTGTTAGTTCTTATTTCTTGTTTCATGGTTGTTCTTGGCTATATCCTTGGAGGAATAAAAATGCTTATACCCTCCACCAAGTTATCATTTTTGTTGATTGGATAAGCTTATGCAAAGGTTGCTAGGAGGAGTAAAAGTGCTTACACCCTCCTAGATTTACCTTGTTAGGATTACTTGCTCAAGGGAGTAAAAGGGATTACACCCCTTGACAAGTAGTATACCTAAGATAATAAAATAAGACTCCATAACCCATTTGGAAAGGCACTAATCGTATTTTTCATTGGAGATATAAATTACTTGCATTGGTATAGGTGATTTTGAGAGATATTGAAATCGTTCAAGTTGGAAATTTCTCTTGTTGTCTTAAGCTTGTTAAATCCACTAAGGCGTCTTGATTGGCCTAGTAGTTATCTTATTATTATCAAATAAAAGATACAGCCATTAAAGATGCAGAAAACCACATTCAATTTCTCATTTTAACTTGCTTTTCAACCGTGGAAATTACTTATAAACTTCTACTTTTACTCTACTGATCATTGTCTATCTTTTTGATGGTTTACTTGTCAATTTTCGTGTTGGAATTTGCTGTCGTATAAAATATTTTCTACAGCCACTTGTCTGTTACAATAATTCCCTAAAAACACCATCTAACAGTCCTCTTTTACCATCAAAGTTTTTGTTTGAATGTTGGAAAGTTATCTATTGATTTAGTGCTTCATTGTCCAAAAACTAATTGATAATTATGATGGTTAAATATGAAATAACTAGCTCTTATTCTTGCTGATATATATTCTTGTTTACTACTGCAATATAGGACAGAAAGATTCACTTTATTTTCCACTTTATTTTTGGGCTTGTATCTCGATTGTGTGTCTTGTCTCGGACAGGTATAACACTTTGGTGCAGGTACTCAAGTTTTTGGAAACCATTCACCATTATCAAGACTTATTTCCAACTCATATTCCACTTCTTATCTTGACCTATAGGAGCATCACCTTCTGTTACTCCACTTTCCATCTCATTTCCCCCTAGGGTCACCCGGGATTCCCCCCTTGTGTAGCATTTCTCCTTCACTAAAGCGAAGGGAGTACTTATCTAAGGTGACAATGGGTAGGTATTCCCATAGTTCTCAGCATCTTTTGGATTGGGTCAGGCTTTTCCCAACCTACAACTTGTGTGATAACAGGGTGTGAATTTGATGTATGCATATTAAGAAAGAAGATGTCTAGTGTAGGATGTTGGAAATACTAAAACAACTGAGAGGGGGGGGGGGTGAATCAGTTGTTTATAGCTTAAACAATTTTAAGTTTGTTAAAACATTATTAATATTTATTCATGTGGTCATCAACAATATACAGCATATGGACAGTAAGAGTAAAGACCATCAGTCACACATGAACTACACAC
>JASDQU011247353.1:1881-34735 GCA_032191745.1 Picea mariana
AGGTACCTCTAAGCAGACAAATTCTGCATTGTTGTTGGTTGAAGATCTAGGATATTGTTCCAATCTTGGAAGCTTGAGCACCTTTGAGTTGTAGAGGCTACTTTGAATGCAGTATTGAATATAAAGATACAATCCTTTAGGAAATGAAATCACTTGGACGTGTCATTATGCCTAAGCATTGCTCCCATAATTTCTAGAATTAGGAGGCAAACTTGTAAAGTCTGGTCATTTCAATCAGATTTCATCAAAACCATTTTTTATATTTTTTTTCTAAAAGCATTTGCTTTGCTATTCAATTGAATCAAAAACAACTTTCTAATATAGATAGGTTCGAAGCCATTACAACATACTCATTATAAATTTAATATGTTATTTATGAGAATTGAATCGAGTGAGGAAAATCTCACAACCATCCAAACTAAACTCAATTGACCAAAAACCAAAACCATATTCAATAACTGTTCACCAAAACCATTTTAGATACCTGTTGTGAAGAAGAAAAAGATACTTGAGAAGAAACACGAGAAATCTCGGAAGCATAGGAACGCTGGGTGCTGCCATGATTTTAAGGGAATGTGAATCCTTGAACCTTAAATAATGTTACGAAGATCGGGAAATGATTGAATGGCGCTGAATACGAAGTATGCCGCAGGGACTTCTACATGTGTTGGATAAGTGTCACTCAAACTGCTTCCATTTTTGGTAAATTCTTTTACTTAAATTGGGGAAAAATTCGATTGAAGTTCGAAAATGAACTTTGTTTTTGGGGTTTTTCAGTTTTTTAATTCAATCCAAAATCTTAAAAATCTGGAAAAATGGATCCAACGATTTTTCTTCTAATATTTTTTTGGATTTCAGCATAGTTTGCTAAAAATGAGGCTAAGAGAAACCTTGGTAAGGTTCCGATGCTTTGATTCTCGACCTAGTAAGTAATTATTTTATTATTTTAATATGGGTTAAAAGATTTAAGATTTGAATTATATATTTTTTTATATCGAGACATGTTAAATGTATTTTACAATTTAGTATTAAATATCTTTTTTGTATCTAGATAGTTTGATTGGGTTTAATGGTTAAGAACATGTGCTTCTTGCTAAAAGGTCACAAGTTCAAATTTAGAGGGCATAGGGGGTCCCTTGTCCCACAAACAAGGGGGTCTCATACACCAATTTGAAGTAGCTTATGTGGCTTGGTCGTGACCTTACACTGTAATTTGTTTTACAAAATTTAAAACATAGTGATGATAAATTTTATGTCAATTAAATAATAATTATTCATAAATCTTTATACATATAAAATTAATATATATTTTTTTGTAAATAAAAGGACCTTATATTAAATCACAAGTTTACAACTTTGCAACACTTTGCAACCACATGTTCCGCCACGGGAGGGAAACCAGAACATGTGGCTCCAAGCGATAATGTGTCTACCATGTTTGAAAAATATTTTACAAAAATTGAGCAGAGAATTGCTAGTATCTACAGGAACCCTGTTCCCTCTATCTAACCGAGGGTTGGCCTCATTCAGAGCCGCCATTACTGAGAGAATTGCACAACCAAAAAAGAGAGTGAAAACTATCTTATCACTATCTGCTCTATAACTGTAATTAACAAAAAACTGGGACCTGGGGTGAACCGCGTCATGCCATCGAAGAACCTGTATATCCATGAGAGGTGTATGCTGGGGTGGATCTTTGCTTGCAAGTTGGACATTGGGCTTGCGCTGGAGCATCTGTGAATGCCTCAACAAGCAAGTCCAGGCGTTGATTGATGATTCCTTGGCCATGCACGTGTTCGTCTTGCCGCTGACGAATGTCAAAGAGGAGCTCAAGATGCTCCTCTGCCAGATGATAGGTAGAGTGTGAGCTCTCTTCTCCCTTTTCCTTGCCTTTGTCTTCCGCTGCAGTTGAATCCTTCCCTGCGCCTATTAATTGCTAGCTTGGAGGGATTTCCTCTTCCACGATAAAACTCCTGTCCCCATAGTAAGGCTCGCCCGACCTGAGAACTAGGGGGGTGAGAAGGTTGGTGGCAGTGGGGAGGCACACCTCCGAGGGTGGCTTTGTCACTTTCTTCGAGCTCGGGCCTGGATGCAAAACTGGAGATGGCCTCTCCTCTTTGACAATGGCAAGGCAAGTGTGCAAAGGCGGGGGAGGAGCCTCTTCCTTCACAACGCTAACTTGATAATGCAGAGGCGACGGTGGAGAGTGCGCCGAGGAGGACGTGGTCTCCATTTTTGGAGTGCGCAAGGTTGTCTGAGTCTGGAATGAGGAGGACGGGGTCTCCATTTTCGGAGTGCACAGGGTTGTCTGAGTGCTCCTGGTGGGGCTATGGGAACGACTGAAATGAGCAATTAGAGCTTGTTGAGAGGCGGTTAGTCTGGTGGCTCGAGTGAGGGCATTCGTTTTTCTGGTGCCCCGGCTGGGCTTCCCCCGCTCTCGGGGCATGGTGGGAGGAACAGGGGGGTGGAGTGGATAAGAGGGGGCGGTGGGGGGACAGTGGTGGAAAAATGAGGCCAGGAGGACGCACATGGTGCAAGCTATGAGGCTAGGAAGTTCGTGAGGGCTGAGGGGCTATGTGTAGTGAGCATGCTAGGTGAAAAACAAGAAGAAATACATGTCAGGGCTTCCTTTAACTCTGTGAGGAGCCGAAGATGCCTCTCCCATCACCATTGAAGGCCGACAAGACTGCTGCAAGTGAATGGTACTGGTAGCCTGGCTAGATCGCTCATCCGAGAGCTCTGCCAGGCGCACTGTATTAACTCTCTGCATGGTGTATGCCATGGAAAGTTAATACGTTAGGGGTGGCGGCCTAGGATATTAACTCCCCCCGCTAGTGCATGCCATCTATCCCCCTTCTCATTCCAAGTGGCACCCCATCCAGGTCATATAAAATTAATATTATAGAAACTAAGTCATGCCCATTATTAGAAGATGAATCTTAAACAATTCTGCTTAGCATTATTTATAATTACTTTTTTAATCAACCCACATTATCAACTATAAGCCACATGATATTAAACACAAATTTGAAACTAAGATTTATTTATATGAATATAAACACAAAAAACTTCATAAATATTATTTATATAAAATTCAAATTTTTAATTTTTGAATTATTTATTATTACTATATATACATTTTTCTTGATATAATACTATTTTCATACTTCATAAATTCGAAACTAAGATTTATTTATATGAATACAAACACAAAAAACTTCATAAATATTATTTATATAAAATTCAAATTTTTAGTTTTTGAATTATTTATTATTATTTTTTAAATAAAAAAGAGGTGGTTCCTGTTATATTAAGTGTAAAAAAAAATACAACTGTGCTAAAGCTGCCATTTGTGTTGCTGTTTTATTGGAAACTAGCACATTTGGCAACCAATTTGTTCTAGTCAAAAGTGGGCGGTCCGCCATCTGTCCTGCCCATAGGAAACCGGGGCAGATGGCGTTCCATAGTTTGAATTGTGTCCATGGTTTTACAGTGAACACCTAGAAGCCTAAGCATAGCCCTGAGCAGTAAAACTAAACAAAACAGAAGCATAACCATGGTGATTACCCGGTGTCCATGTTGGCCTCGTCCTCTTGTTCTCCTCCTCTAGCTGGCATCACGAATAGTTGCGCGCAGGTTAGGCATCTCTGCCCTGCTGGGGCATTGGAAAACACATCATAAAGCATATCCAGTCGTTGGCTCATGAGGAGGACATGGTGGACTTGGTCCTCCATCTATCCCCTCAAATCAAACAAGAGTTCCAAGTGCTCCGGGTGGAGGAAAGGTGGCGGGAAATTCCACTGCTCATGCATGGACGAAATGGGAGGTGGCGACATGACCTTTCCACCCTCCCTCGTCATGCCTCCTAGCCTGTTCTGCTTGGCCTCACTTGGGACTGCCTCCCCTTGCTGTTCTCCACCTGCTCTTTCATCCTCACAGCTTCCAGTACCTGTGTCCAAGGTGTGTCCAACCTCGGTTGTGGCCGCCTAAGAGGCCATTTCTTCTGGTATCTTCTCCTCTATGTAGTAGGTGGGGAAGTCATCATAATTCTCTACTCCTGTGTCGCTCCCTGGTTGCTTCTCAGAGGCGGTCGAAGTGTCTTTTTCAAGAAAATGACTTGTGGGCTGCCAGTTATCGGGCACAATGAATAAGAGATGCTCTGGAGGAGCCTGAATTGGCTCCTCCATGAAAATATCCTCCACATATGCCATGGGAGGGAGTTTGGCCTCATTTTCTCTGCGCGCAAGATGGGTGCGAGCCAGTGAGAGCGCTCGCTCCATCTGTTGCAACCTCTGACGTCGAGCGGCATGGGTATACCAAACAGAACCACACCGTGGTTTCCCTCTTTCTTGAGGCATCAGAGTGAAAGAACGGATTGCAAAAACATAGAGGGTGGTCTGATTAATGCACCAGAGCTCGCAATTGTAGCGTTGGTGCAGGGCGAAAACGAATTGAGTGCATCCATTTCTCGGCCTCTTCAAAAGTGGAGGGAGCGACGGGATGTCCTCCTCCATTAACTCTATCACCTTGAATGCTTGCAGGAACAGACTGTTTCTGCGAGGGAGAGTTCCCTTGTCTTGAGAACGACGGTTGGGGCCAACTCCCATTATTAATGCTGAGAGGATGGGGGTCGGCCTACCACATTTAAGGCCAGGCCCGACACCCTTCCAGGTGTATGGAATACTCGACGTGTCACCCCATCCGGGGCTAATAAATCCATGCTAGCGAGGTCTTGGCAGCACTTCGAGAGATCAATGCAAGCAGAAGTTTGGGCCTTCCAGTGGATGTGTTCCAACTTGGTGTCAACTCCTTCATTTGTTAGGCAATCCGCTACTTTGTTTGCTTCCCGTTTCACGTGAGAAGGGATAATGGTGAGACTAGGACAGATGAGGGATCCGAAGTCTTCCAGGAGTCCCGAGAGCCGTCAACTAAGAGAGATTTTCAGTGGGTGTTCCCCATGTAATATTTTGGTAATGAGCTGGATTATGATCTAAGAATCGCCCTCCTCTATGACCTTATGGAAGTGATTGTTAATTGCGACTTGAAGGCCTCTTATTAAACTTAGAATCTCAGCTGCATTGTTTGTATTTTCACCCAGGAAGCCTGCTACAAGATGTAGGATTTCGCCAATTGGGTTCCTGAGGATTGTCCCGAATCCCGCTGGTCCTGGATTTCCTCTTGAGGCTCCATTAGATTTATCTTTATAAAACCTGATGGAGGGGGCGTCCAGATTTTCGGGCTGCTAGGATGATGAATGTTTGCAATCGTAGTAGGGTGATTGTGCATGCTGAGATTCCAACTTTGAAAAATGTTTTTCTCCTCGGGGGTGCATTTTAGGTCGTCAGGGATCCACGGTTTGCTTTTGATCATTTCATGAATTACCTTTGCTATTCGTTCCCAAGTGGTGGTGGGAGGAGAAGTTTTTGAGTGGAAGATCCTTTTGTTTCTTTCTTTCCAGATTTACCAGAGGGTGAAGCTAGGGAGTAACTGCCAGATACGCGCAAGAATTGGGTTGTGAAAGGAGATTGAGTCCGAGTTCTCAATTGTATCCCTGATTCTATTCCTATTTTTGTTAGAGCGTCGCATTGCTTGGGATCCTCGGTCCCAAATCTACTGGCTATAGTGACATTCATTGAAAAGGTGTTCCAAAGTCTCCTCTTGCTGTTAGGACAGGGTGCAGATTGATGGGCCTATGAAGCCCCTTTTTAAAAGGTTATCCCATGTGAGGATACGATTTTGCACTGTGAGCCAAAGAAAGATTGAAACTTTGGGCCATAGAGCAGTGTTCCAAATTCTGCTCCAGATGCTCTCCTTAGCATGGTTCTGGTAGTTCCCCTGCAGGTAGTAGGATTCTTTGACTGAGAAATTACCTGTGGTGGAGTGCCCCCATCTGAGAATGTTCAGACCATCTTGTGTTGGGATCTTCCTGTGTTTTGCTCAGGCTTTCCAGGCTTGGAGATCCGTTTCCCCTGAGAGTTGTAGTTCTGGGCCCTCTGTTTTCCATTGTCACTAGGGCGTGTTCCTGTCATTTGTGCTCCAGAGATCTTTGACCCTTCGAAAGATGTCCGGTTGTAGTGCCCGCCTGAGGGGATTGAGTTCTTCCAGATTGTTAAGGGGTGTTAGTTGTTGCCAAGAGTCCTGCCAGAATAGTGCGCTTTCCCCATTCTTGATTTCCCAGAAGGCATGCCTCTGAATTAGAGGTTGATTTTTCCAGGCCATGTTTGAGATGTTAGAGCCTTGGAGATGGTCATTGAATCTAATTAGCTGGTCTTCTTTTGTAGTCAGGGCATACTTTTGTTTCCACATTTGTACCCAAAGTTCCGTGGGATGCTTGAGCCATCGCCACCACATTTTAGTCTCGTGACTTGATTGAGCTTGCCGGGGTCGCGAAGTCCCAGTCCACTAAGATTTTTGGGTTTGAAAAGCTTCTCCCAGCTTACCAGAGCCCACTTTTTGTTAGATTGATGTCCATGCCACATGAAGTTTTGTTGTAGGCTCCTGATCGCTCGAATGACTGATTTGGGCGCTGCCAAGGCCGTGAAGAGGTAGGTGGGAAGAGCCTACAAGATTGACTTAAGAAGCACCAATCTAGCCGCAATGTTAAGAGGTCTGAAGGTCCAGTTACTGAGCCTATGAGAAATGGAGAGGAGCAAGTTGTCCCAAGAGATGGATCACGTCGGATCCCCTGTGAGGGGTATGCCAAGGTAGTTGGATGGAAGGGAGCTCTTGGGTATGCCTAGGAGTCGAGAGATATGGTTATGTACAACGATCGACGTGTTGAAGAAGTAGAGCTTGGACTTGTCAAGGTTAAGGACCATGCCTGAAGCCTCTACAAAGTCAGAAAGGGTGGAGTTTAGCTTGTTGGCTTCAGCGGTGGGGGTATTCATCAGTAATGTATCATCTACAAACTGGATGTGCGAGGGTGCGGGATGGATATTGTGAAAGGGAAGGCCGTTGAGGGAGCCTTCCAGAACCGCCACCTTGATGTAGCGACCTAGTCCTTCTTCCATCAGAACAAAGAGGAAGGGAGAGAGAGGGTCGCCTTGTCTGATGCCTCTGGAAGGGGAGAAGGGTTGGGAGGGTACTCCATTGACTAGTATAGAGAAAAAGGCTGAAGAGGTGAGCTTGAGTATCCAGTTTACCCATTGTCTGTCGAAACCAAAGGATTTGAGCATGGAGTGTAGGTACTGCCAGCTTACTCGATCGGATGCTTTTGAGAGGTCGAGTTTGATGAGAATACCTGGGGTCTTGGTCGTTTTTAGAGACTGGATCACCTCGTGAGCCAGGATGACACTGTCCATGATTTGTCGACCTTCTACATATCCTGCTTGTTCTTTGGAGATGATAAAAGGGAGGATCGACTTGAGGCAAGTGGCAATCACCTTTGTGATTAATTTGTAGATGACGTTGCAGAGGGATATTAGTCTGTACTGCTTAGGATGAGTGACCCGCTCCTCCTTCGGGATGAGAATGAGAAAGGTTGCATTAAGGGCAGAGAGTACCTGGCCTGATGTTCTAGATTCTTCCACAACCTGCCAAACCTCTTCAGTGATGGAAGAAGTCTGTGGTGAAGCCATCTGGTCCAGGTGCTTTCCCTTCGGGCATTTCCTTTACTGCGTGGTCCACCTCTCCTTGAGTGATGGGTCTCATTAGGGCCTCATTCTGCTCTTGGGTGACCAATGAGGGTATATGGCTGGTTATTTTCTGAATTGCTTCGTCCCTGTTCTCGTTGGTTTCCGTAAGAAGATCATTATAGCAGGTGTTAATCTCCTTAGCAATTTGGGAGTGTTATCTTATAGGGTTTCCTTGGGCGTCCTCTAGTTGGGTTATCTGATTGATGTATCTGCGGTGCACCATTGCTCGGTGGAAGAACTTTGTGTTTCGCTCGCTCTCTTTGAGCCATTGAACTCTGGATTTTTGGCGCCACAAAATTTCTTCTTGCTTTTTCTGTTATTCTAATTCCGCTTGAAGTTCCTCCTCTTCTTTCATTAAGTCTGTGGTCCTGATTCCAGAGATGAATGTTCGTTGCAGGTCTTCTAGTCAATGTTTAATTTCCTGCATGCATTGAAAATGTTCCCAAAGGTGGTTTTGTTCTAGAGCTTCAGGTGTTGCTTGAAGTTTTGAGGCACTGCTGTAATCTGTACATGGAAGTCCCATGGTCTATTTCAGCCTGGACCCACTAGGACTGTGCAAGCTGATGGAAATCCGGGTGAGAGAGCCAGAATTTTTCAAAGCGGAAGGGTTTGAGTTTGGGGGTATCCCCCGAATCCAGACAGAACACTATGGGCAAGTGGTCCGAGCCTGTTTTTGGTAGTATATTGGCTTCCATGACAGGGTCCTCCTTTAGCAGGGTTTCTACTACCAGGAAGCAGTTTAGATGACATGACACCTGCTGATGATCGGATCGCCGATTGGACCAGGTGAATATGCCATTTCGGGTTTCAATATCTACTAGATTTAACTGGTTGATGAGAGATTTGAACTTACCACTGTCTTGCTCCAGCTAATTTTCTCCTCCAGCATCAGGATCATGTTGAAATCACCTTCCAAGACCCAATTGGGCATACTCATAAGTGTTTTGATGTACTGTATTCTTTGCAGGAAGCTTTCTTTGTCTTGTGCGCTTTGCGGCCCATAAACGCTTGTGATGACTCATTCCTTGGTCGACCCTATTACCGTAAAGTATGCCGTGAGCATGCCTATGGTAGAAAAGGGCCGACTCAATGTGACAGTATTGGGGTTCCATAATATGGCTAATCCTTCGGATGCTCCCGAGGAATCAGAATGGATGAAATCACACCCTCTCCAACTTCTGTGGAAGATGGTTTCAGCCTCTATTCCAACACATTTTGTCTCTTGTAACAAGAGGACATCTGGGTTTTCTACTCTGATGCAATCTCATAGGATCCTTTGTTTGGATTTCTCGTTGAGTCCTCTGATGTTCTAGCTGATTATCTTCATCTTGATGATTGTGGAGGGGGGTGGAGGTATCCCTCTGAGAGCCTTTGGATCTGTCCTGAGTTAAGCATGAGGTTTCCCGCTTCTTTGATAAGCTGCTAGGTCGATTTATGCCCCCTCCTTTTGTTTTCCCGTGGTGCCCTCTTTGAGTCTATACTTGGATCTGTGGCTATGCCCAGTTGTGCTGTAGATCATGTTGTGGAGTTTGTGAAAACTTTGTGGACTTTACAGAGTTGGTCTACATGGATGGTTTGCAGATCCTTTCGGTTGAGAGCTTCCTCGAGTTGTTCAAGATCTATGTCCTCTATATCTTGTTCATCCAGCTGCATCGAGGTGTCCCCATTTGTCCCCATTTTATCAATCGAGATAACCTCTTTGTTCCGTGTCGAGGGGGACTCAGCCTGACTTTTCCCTTTCTCTTGAGTTTTTGCTTTGTGAGGGTTTTGGATCTCTTCGTCTTCCAACAGCTCAGTTAGGATTTCATAGGAGTTTTTGGTTGGAACCTTTGGAGTGGTACCGAGATTCTGCTTCCTTTGTGGGTTTTTTTTTTCGGCCTGTGACGATGGTGAATCCATATTTTTGCTTGTTGTCTCCGACTTTGGAGCCTTGGGTGTTCAAGTGGCAATATCGAAAGAGGTGGCCATGCTCATGGCACTTTCTGCATCGAAAGGGGATGTGTTCATAGTCAATTTTTTGGTTCCAATCCTCATCCTGATATTCCAGGGTGACAGATCCAAGTAGGGCTCTTGAGATGTCCATATAAACGCAGATTCAAGCATAAGAGGTGTATTTTCTTTGCTTTGTAGCTTCCGATGATTTTACATATCGCCCCACTGTGTTCCCTATTCTCATGAGTATTTCTTCCAGCTAGAATTCTTGCGGCAAGGAGTACAGACGGATCCATACTGGAGCCATTGTGAAGTCCTCCTTTTCTGGGATGAAACGATCTGTAGAGAATCGCAAAAACAACCTGGCTGAGTTGTAGAAGTACGACCCGTTGTCGAAGATTCTATCCTTGTCTTCGAGGTGTTAGATGTTGGGTATGTGTTATATTCTTTGCATTGGGACAACATATTTCCAGGACGACATATTATCGGGACGACATATTTCCGGGACCACATTTTTCGGGATCGCTTTTTCGGGACCGCATGATATTTAGGTGGTTTTTCGGCACATGGTTTTTTGCAAATGGTTTTCTATTTCCGGTTAAGGAATTAGGGTTTTGGACTAATCCAGGTCATTGGGTTAGGGTTTTGGATGTCGCTGGCTCCTATATGTATATCGTATTGTAAACAATGTAACACAAGGGTATGAATATAATATATGCTGGTTTTCCCGGTTTGGGTTTCCAGGTGAAAAATCTCTGTGTAATGTTTGTATTTGCCATTGTATCTTTTCTGTTCTTTTCTGAATATCAGTTTGCAATAGATATTGTACAAGGTTAGAATTTACAGTAGAGGATCATCGTGAAAAATCCTTTGGAGATGAGATGAACCTTGTAGTCTCCTTTAGGGTTCCACCAGTCTTTGATCCACCGCGTGAGGTCACGTTCGGAGGGCCAGAGTCCTAGGAACTTGCCTATTAGGGCATGCTCCATCATGAACTGGGTGTGCTTTCCTACCCTTGTTGAACTGATGAGATATCGAGGGGGTTTTTCCGTTTGTGGGTTGCATTTGCCCGGTTCTCATCCACGAGATGCCTTTGGATGAGACATGCCTGGCTCTACATCCATTTCTTTCTTAAGCCCATGTTCTTGAGTGAATAGTTGATCTCTTAGATGCAGAGACGGTTAAAAGGTAGGCCTCTTGGATCTCGTCCCTGCTCTGTCATTGGCTGTGATGTTGCTGTACGAGGGGGGTTGCGCCCCCCCTTCCGGACTCATCCTGTCTTCTCAGTCTCCGGAAACCGTCCTTACCAGAGCGGCTCAGACAACGGGCACAACAACAGGTAAGTCAATACATGCAACGAATGAAGTGGAGGCGTTGCGGAGCGCTAGGGTTTGAAGCAACATAATTACATTCTACTTGAGCATACCCTTTCGAATTATTTATTATTACTATATATATATATATATATATACATTTTTCTTGATTTAATATTATTAGAATAGAATGTAGTTAGCTTATGGTGGTTTGATCCAAGTTATCTAAATTTTCGTTACGCTGTAGAGAGCGGGTAACCAATTCAAGTACATCTCTTGCATTGGGAAATCCATGAATCTGGGCAAAAGTAAATTCAACTGACCATTTAGTATCAATTCCTCTCGCCCCTAACGGGTTAGCATGAGCCATTCCGGTGATGGCTAAGTCGGGTTGTAGCTCACACATACGTCGTATCTGATTCAAATTGTCTGGTTTCTCCACAATTCGTGGTATTGGTATACACATTTTTATACACGTATCTTGTAAAAGTGCTAATTCAACAGCTTGATATTGTTTATCCATATATGGAATACCAATTTCATAAACGATCATACCGCATCTGATTAAGAATCTTGCTAGAGATATTTCTAGCAAATTATCTCCCATTAAAAAGACAGTTTTCCGCGTACCAAATCAAGATAATCTTTTAAACTCTCCCATATATGTTCCTCTCTTTCCTCCAGACTCTGGGTCTCAATACCAAATACAGGGCAAATCCTTTCGATCCAAGCACGCGTTCCGTCCGAACTAATAGGAAAAGGAGCTGCGATTAATTCACATTTTTTTCGTCTTATCAAAGTTATTGTTGTACGACCCATAAATGGGTTAATGCCACAAACATAAACTCCATCACCCAATGATGGAAGATCGACATATCTCTAAGCGGACAACCAACCTGATACCTTGATGAATTGACATCTTAATTCCATATCAAGTTGAGAGACCAAATTCGAGGATAGAGACCTAAAAATAATTAAGGGAGGATGATTTGCATATTCACCAATTTCTTTTCCTTCAGAAGAGGAAAAGGAGATAAATTTGTTTTTGTTATAATTTCTTTTGATTCACAAATAGGGAAATTTGAATTTTTATATAAAATTCAAAATTTTAATATAAAATTCAAAATTTTATTTTTTGAATTATTTATTATTACTATATATACATTTTTCTTAATTTAATATTATTATAATAGAATGTAGCTAGCTTTTAATTTGACTTAGGTATAGACTTTAACAAATCATATTTAGCATTCCCGTCTTTCCAATTAACTAAGGCCTTTAACAATTGTATAAAGTTTTATTTTTATTTTCAAAAATGTTTGATCGCTTATTGTAAAAAAAATTATTTGAATATATTTAATATTGAAATAAATAATGTTATTATTTGTATTTTGATTTTAAAATTTTAAAGTTACATTTTATTTAAAATAAATAATTTTCAATGCAATGCAATGCATCTTAATGTATTAATCAATTAATCACATCAAAGTTTCTAATTAATTAAGATTATGATTAAGTTATTGCATTTAATTAAGTGAATGTGAGTGTTTTTGTTAGCATTCTTTTCCCATACAACCAATTATTGTTAGTTGTAAATTTACATAGATATCCCAAATCATTGAGACAATTTTTTTTTGCTAACATTGAGCCTCTTCCCATTGTTGTATATCAGGGACATCCTTTTGTATTATATAACATAACAAATATATAAATTTATTTTTTCTATTGTTGTTTTATTCTATGAAGTCTAGGTTCATTTATGATCCGGTTTAGACTTGGATTTCTACATAGTATCAGAGCGGGTGCTTTTTACCCTGCTTGCTTGTGTGATAGCGTATTCAAATCCCATTGCTCTGCTCCCTAATTTTATCATTCAAGAGCACATTTTTTTGGGTATCTTTGACATTTTTGTTTCTTCATTGCCTAGCTTTGGCCCTCAACTCTTGTTGCTAGATTGTATTTCATTTACCTCCAGATTAGTGCCTTCATTCCCAAATTGCAATATTGTTTCCTTGATCTAGAGATCCGTGGCTCTCTTTTTGTGACCTTGTGAATTTCTAGCTTCAAGATTTGTTTCTTGATGGCTCAGTATGTTGACCTTCGACTTATGACGACCTCCATCAAGCCGACCTTCCTTCCAACTGTTGCGCCCTATGCGATTCCCAATGATTTTTCTCCAATGGGATTTCCACTTGGTGTAATTATAAGATTGGTTGAGGCGCAAGCATTTTCACCTTTTGGAAACAACGGGTTTTATATGTTCTGCTTGGGTTGTTGCTTTGTTTGGCTATGAGGTAAAGGAGCCCCCAACCTCATTGTACACCTGATAAGACCATGTCTTTCCTCTGTGTGAAGTGACCTCCCCCTTGAATCCTATCAATTTTTTCGGCTTTCAAGATTCCATCCAGTTCAAAACTTAGGGTTTGAGTTGTTCCATGATCTAAAAATTTCTTTTGATTCTACTAGCAGTTTCATGGTTCACAATAAGCTTGTGCTATGGGGAATGTTTCTGCCGATTGGGTCAATAACAACAACTTAAAGGGTTGTTAGTAAGGAAGCAATATTTTGGGGTTTCTGGTTTCTTTGGAGCTAGAAGACGGTAGTCAGGGTTTTACTGTGGTGATTTTTGGTGCAAATCCATGGAATTTGAGCTCGTTGTCTTGGAGATGCAGGCTCAGAAACAAGTGAACCACATTTAATGTATTTTTGAGATTCTTGTTTTTTCTCATAGGCTCGATAAATTCAGAGAATTGATTCCTCACTTGTACATGGGTACCTATCATGGCCTTATTTGCTAAGATCCATGTTGAGGTTTGTTTTCCATGATGGCCTTTATCTTTGGTACCTCTTTATTGCACCTTGAGTAGTGGATTTTGGGCCACTCTTGCAAATATTCTTAGAGTGTCACTGAGCGTTTACCTCCATGACCAGCCTTGTTTTGTAGGCCTTAGAGCTAGTCACTTTGGAGTGTTTCTTGCATGGTTTTTCAACGTCATTGTCACCATCAACTAGTATCTCCATACTTTCTCCATCATCTGTGACATCCATTGCCATCATCTTTGGCCACCTGGTTCAACATTGTGAGGGATGGTGTGCAATGCTCTCTCTGGTGATTCTTTATGCTTCATCATTTTGTTCGACATCAACTATTTTTTAAGAGTGAATTTCGCATTGAGCATCGATTCCTATTTTGACTTGATAGTTGCAATGGCTAGTGACTTATGCACTCTGAAAAAATGGATTAGCGTCCATAATGACACTCATTTTATGATTTTTTTTCAATTGTACAAGAGTAATTGATCAGGTTTTTTGAGTTAGGACTTGTTTAAGAGGATCGATCTCTTTGCTTGAAAAGTTTGAAATTGGTTGTTTGGATTTCTACATGGATCTTTGATGGCAATGATAACTTGGGGTTACCTGTCTCTCTTTAGAATTTTGGCCATACTTCCTAGTTGGACCTTTTAGCATATGCATACCTCATTTCTCGTTTGATGGTTGATGGTGGTTGTTTATGTTCAAATCCTTTGTTTTGGTTCCACACCAACACATATTTTTTTGAAGCATTTATGTGATGATTGTCAATGTTTTCCATTCTCATGTCTCCGCAACCAAACTTCTTCTCCTTCAAAATTCAACCAAGTTCATTAAGGTTACTTGGCTCTCCTCTTTAGAGATTTAGTCATACTTCCCGATTGGAGTTTTCAACCTCCGCAGATCTCCTGCTCTTTCCATTCAATGCATCATTGTGAGACCTCAGTTTTGGCTCTAATGTCATTTTCAACACTAGCATTTTTCTCTCTTTTGGAGAGTTTTTTTTTTGTACGTATTTTTCTCTTTTTCTTTGCTTGTGAGAGTCTATTTTGTACTTGGGTACCTTAGCATGCCTTGTCGTCGAGACCCAATATTTTCTTATGTTTCCTCCCTACGTTTCACTTGGGTAGGGGGTGCTAGTGTTCTTTTCCCATACAAGTTCTTTTCCCATACAACCAACTATAGTTAATTGTAAACTTACGTAGACATCCCTAATTGCCCAAACAATTATCTTTTGCTAATGTTGAACCTCTTCCCATTGTTATATATAGTGGGCATCCTTTTGTATTATACAACATAACAAATATACAAATCTATTTTTTTATTATTATTGTTTTGTCCTATGAACTATAATCTCATTTATGATATAAGTTAGACCCATGTTTCTATAATGAATAACACATGAAATTCAATTAGAGAAAAATTGCTTATAAAATAACTAACAACCACTAACAAAAATACACATGGAAAAAAAAATCAATACCACTTGAAATACAGAATAACTAGTCAAAAAATGTCATATGGTACTAGGCACACCATTTAAATATTTGTGTAATAAAACTATTTTTAAGCATGTTTTTATTCAAATAAAAAAAAACACTAGATAACTTGTGCTTTGATCCTAAATTATAGGATCCATTTTGACTTATAGCTTTGGCGTTACCCTTCACCCATTTAAGGGACTAGGGGATATGCTAGGTATGTTAGTATGAAAAGGACATTCAAAAGGGCAAGGAGTATTGAATGAGTTTGGGGCCTCTACATTGTATAGTTTGTTTTTTTCTTATTGTATTTAAGACTATAAGTTAAAGTTTAGACTTATTAGACTTAAAAAAAAGATTGCATATGGATATTGGCATGTGTGCTTATTTTTGACATTTCATTATGTTTATTATGCCTTAGGTTAGATTGAAAATTTGTAACTTTATTAATAAGGTTAGGAGACTTAAAATCATTTTAATATCTTTTTGACACCAAACTACTATATGAAATAATCTACTATATGAAATAATCTTGAAAAATGTATAAAGTTTTCTATTATAGTTATTATAGATTTTCAATCCTTAATAATTTAGGTTTTTTATTATAGATTTTGGATCTTAATAGTTTATGAATTGCGTTTTATTTCTTTAAATAAATATTGTTTTTATATTTAAGAAAATTATAAAAAAGGGGTAAGATTTTATATGTAAATCAAATCATTTTTATTTGACACTTTCTAAGTTTATGGTTTATGACGAAAAATTACAACCTTCTCCAATAACATCTAACATCTATGTTGATTGAATAATAATTTTTTTCTAAGTAATTTCAATAACATATTCAAATAAAATAATTTATGTTAATTGAATTGCCATTTTTTTTCCATACAATCTTAATGTACATATTCAAATACAACGTAGTCCTATTTTATGAAAAATAGATTGCACATTCTAAAATATACAATCTATTTTGTAAACATTAAGTAAGTCTTAAGACCTTGCAACTTAAAGTGAGGATACCCTTTCATATGTACATATTCAATAAAGTGTAATCCTATTTTATGAGAAATGGATTTTACATTCTAAAATATGCAACCTATTTTGTAAACATTAAGCAAATCCTAAGACCTTGCAACTTAAAATGAGGATACCCTTTCATATGTACATATTTAAATAAAGTGTAATCCTATTTTATTGGAAATGGATTGTAGATTTTAAAATATGCAACCTATTTTGTAAACATTAAGCAAGTCCTAAGACCTTGTAACTTAAAATGAAGATATACATATTTAAATAAAGTGTAATCCTATTTTATGAAAAATGGATTGTACATTCTAAAATATGCAACCTATTTTGTAAACATTAAACAAGTCCTAAAACCTTGTAACTTAAAATGAAGATACCCTTTCATATGTATATATTCAAATAAAGTGTAATCCTATTTTACTAAAAATGGATTTTACATTTTAAAATATGCAACCTATTTTGTAAACATTAAGCAAGTCCTAAAACCTTACAACTTAAAATAAGGATACCTTCATATATATACATATTCAATTAAAGTGTAATCCTATTTTATGAGAAATGATGGTACATTCTATAATATACAACCGATTTTATAATCATTAAGCAAGTCCTAAGGCCTTGCAATTTCAAATGAGGATAACCTTTCATTTTGTCTTCTTGTCTTACGGTGAGGTGAATTTTCCAATAATAATGAGTTTTTACAGTTAATATTGACTATATGGAAAATGTGTTGTTGAGTTGAAGGTGGCTATTATATATATATATATATATAAATAAAAATCATTTTGTTTTTCATATAGATTGATTTTTTTTAAAGTATTACTTAAAACATTAGAAGTTATTGTTTAAAAGGTTTAACAAAAAGCCATATTGGTATAGTGTAAATTTTTCTCTACAAGATTGCCCTCCTTGATTTGGTATTATAACTATGAAGATTTCTTATTGATTAGAGCGAGATTCATTTTAGCACATCATTAACATTATGAAAAAGTATATTAAAATTATGAAAAATTATGTTATGATCATTGGAGCTCTTCGAGGCCTTACCCCTCCATTTTGATACATGAAGAAGAATGGACAAAAAGATATATGTTAACAAGAGTTGTATGGCAGCGTAGTCCCTGCAAGGTAAAATCGCTTATCCTTTGTCTTCGTACACATGCAATACATATATGTAATGCACTATATATATTTATTGGATATCCCAGAAGATGCAAAGTGTAACAAAATGTGTATCAGTGTCGGTGATAGTGACATGCTCTATATGCCAACGCCAGAGCTATTTCAATGCCAACTAACCAGCTAGTGGCCACGGATAGAGTCTGTAATCTCTTCCTGGCACGACCCAAGGTGCCCGTATGGGAAAACATGGATGTACACCCTGGTTGTTTGGCCACATAACAACTAGCTTGGTAAAATGGTCGACAAAGTCTATGACGGAGCTTACTCGTGCACCCCAAGACCCAGTGCCAATAATTTTAAAGACATGATTAAATGCTCGCCAGGGATTCAAGTTCTTCAACAATCAAACTTTTAAAAAATGGTTTAATTTAAAAAAAAAAAAAAAAAATCAATATAACAATGTTATACTTTGGAAAATTGTTTAAATTTATAGTCAAACTGCTTAGTCAATATAATTAATGTCAAATCATTAGCAAACTCATTGCTATAGTCCTACTTTGACAAGGACTAATAATTTTAATAATCTCCATCCACTACATTTTTAATAATGTGAAACCTTTGAAAAAGATCAAATCTTTTCCCTCCGCAAAAAGAGATTGGTTTCAACAACCAATCGAATATGAGAAAAATGAATTTAAATAATAATAAAAAATATAAAAAAAAAATCAATTTACTATATAAAACCTTTGAAAAAACTAAAATTTTATTGGTTCAACGTAAAGTAATAAGTGGTCAAAACACTATTGATCCTTATATACCTGGCATAATAAAAAGAAACAATGGTAACAACATGGAAATAAATTAAAATTGTTAAAAATCCTAATTTAAAAAAACATGATAGATATAATCACCAAAATAAAATGTAAAATTCACCACCCCTATCTACTCATGTCGTCCACGAAACATAAGTACGAATCTCAACCATGAGATACCAAAGGCTCAACCAGAACTAGCAATTATTGTTTTGTGGACCCTCTCAAACTATTAGCAGTTAGAGATGCAATGTATTAATATTGATGTGACATTCCGCTATGGTGGGTTTTGTTCCACAATATTCCTTGTTCTAGATTTACCCTACTTATTGTCCACGTCATGGCATCCAAACCACTTGCATCGCACTACCAAGAATAAATTGCAGCCACGTGGCAAAATTATCTTAACCGCTTGCATAAAACTGTCAGACATTACATTGTAGCGACGTGGAAAGATTTTCTTTGTGAAAATAGTTGATGGAGAAGAGAGACATCAAGATCCGTCAAGCTTTGTACGAGATTTTTATTGTCTACATGCTATGCTCAGCCATTTCCTCTGCAGAATTGACAGACAAGTGTATATATCCACGCGCAAAGCCAAGATATCTAATTCGTGCGAAATCTTTAACCTTTCCATTGGGTTTAGTATTTAAAGACCGAATTAAATGCTAGTCGACACCATTGTAATAAGGGGTTTAAGTTTTCCACCAATCATAATTTTAAAAAATGGTTTAATTTAAAAACAAATAATAATAATTCAATATAACAATGTTATACTTTGGAAAATTGTTTAAATTTATAGTCAAACTGTTTAGTCAATGAAATTAATGTCAAATCAATAGCAAACTCATTGCTATAGTCCTGCTTTGGCAGGGACTAATAATTCACCAATAATAACATATGATTTATTGGTATTCCAAAACGTGTTTTTACATGTGGGAGGGTGTCTCTTCAAACTCTTATTATATGTCTAGATTGTTAATCATTAGCAAACATTCATTAACTACTATCAATTTTTTTACATATCATTTTATCCTCTTCAAAGAAGAAAGTGAAAAAAGTGATTGCTTTTGTTGTAAATGAGGAAATTGTTATTAGTCTCTGTCGTAGGCATAAAGGGAATATAGCGATCGATAATTCGTTGACCTCGTATTACTTTGTTCTTTGACCACAAATATTTCCATATTATCTATTGTTGGAACCAGGGAACTAAAATCATCGATTTTTATATAATAAAAAGTACCATATATGTCATGATCTGATTAGACAACGGATTTGAGGTCTTATTGCTGGTTTCACTATTCCCAATGTTATATATGTTGGCATATCCAAAGTATTTGATCATATATTGTATTTTTGAATCATATATTTTCTTATGCGTTGCTCGAAGGTGGATTAATACTAGCATTAGTTTGAATGTTTGGCTTCGCATTTTCTGCTAGCTAAATTTATGCCAATGTTTGATATGCTAGCATATCCAAAGCTTGTCCTTCGAATACATTCTCTACTGTTCGAACTATTGTTACATAAATTATAGTAGATTTATTTTGGTACGTTAGAGACCTGCCACATTGCATTTTTTCTTAAATGTTTACAGAGCATTTCTAACAGACTTAAATGTTTACCTAACAGGCTTGGCAGTGTTGAATGTTTACTTATCAGGGCTGTTACAATACATTTTCTTCCAATTTATTTTATTTTATATGCAATGTTCTCTGCAGTCAATTTGGGCAATATTGTGCTTCAACGACATTGTTGCTTCACTGGTCTGTGCTTGCTTCTTGCATCTCCACTGATTTCTTATTTGTATGTTGTTGTTGTTCTTGTTTGCATGTTCGTCTTGTTTCAGTTTGCACGTTTGGGGTTCCTCAACCGCGATTGGAACTGTGTCATTCCTGGTGAACTAGTTGTTGCTTGCTTCTTTGTTCCTTGGATGTTGTTTATTGTTGTTTGATTCGACTTTGTAGGGTTCGCGTCCTGCGGCTGCAGTTGGGCCTTTTGGTGGTTCTTAATTGGTTTCTTGTTTGCTGCTTGCTCTTCTTTGCCTAAGGTTTGCAATGTTGGGGTGCTGCATCCACAGTTGGATCTGTTGTTACATTGTTTTGCAGTTGACTGCCCATAAAATACTATTAAGATAAAATAACATACAAAAATTTGCAGTCGATGTAAATTGCATCTGTTCGTCTTGTTGCAGTTTGCACGTTTGGGGTTCTGTAACCGCGATTGGAACTGCATCATTCCTGGTGGGCTGGTTGCTGCTTACTTCTTTGTTCGCTAGATACTTTTTATTGATGTTTGATTCAACTTTGGAGGGTTCGGGTCCTGCGGCTACAGTTGGGCCTTTTGGTGCTTCTTAACTGGGTTGTTATTTGTTGCTTTCTCTTGTTTGCCTAAGGTTTGCAATGTTGAGGTGTTGCATCCACAGTTGGATCTGTTGTTACATTGTTTTGCAGTTGACTCCCCATAAAATACTATTAAGATAAAATAGCATACAAAAATTTGCAGTCGATGTAAATTGCTTTTCCGCCTTCAACCAGATTTTATCGGCCTCAAACTATATTTCATAGCTAGCGATGTTTTTCCATGGTTTATGTCTTACTGTGGTTTCATAGTTATGAGATTAAGTTTTTCTGTGTGAGCGATATAGTTGTTCTCTCCCTTTTTTTTTCTGCACGGAAATTGCGTTTCTGCTTCTATACTTTCTCACGTTTCTGTGCTCGCGGGTTCCCGGTGTGGCAAACTTACAAATCGTTACTGATCGATCGCCATTTGGTTGCATACTTAGCAAATTTTATGGACGCGTCTTCGCAGATAGGTGTTATCGAACTATGGTAGCTCGTGTTCGGTCTATACATCTTGCACCCATAACTTCCGTGCTCTACAATTCAACCCCACACTCCTCGAACTCGCAACTGTGCCTCTGCCTGCGATGAGTTTGTCTATTCGACCTACATTTCCATACTTAGTCGAGTTTTCAAAGTTTGGCGGGTTGACGCCTTTCCGGGTTCAGAAAAGTTTAAAAGCATTTGTCGCTCCCCTCCATCCCCACTACCTTCCACCCTTCCCAATAGACATTAGTTATGCTTTCAAAAGTGACAACCGACCAGACAAGTTTGAAAAGATTGTCTTTAATAAGCGGAAATCTCGAGGACATCTCGCATTAAAATGAATAGACATGCGACTATTATGGGATCTGGTAATTTCTTTTGCCTGCATTTTGAATTTGCAAAAAAAATAAAAAAATATTGGCTCTTTTAGTTTTTTAGAGGCTTCATCATAGTAACGATGTAGTGTTGTACTAGCTCGCTGTCATCCACGAACGTGTCACCCACAGAGGCCTTGACGTCATGTCCCTCTTTAATATTGTGCATATGTTACATGTCAGATTTGAGAATCTGCTCGGATATGGGAATGTTAATACGTGGTATTAGTCACTATTCAACGTACATATTTGAAAACATTGGCAATAATAAGTGAAAATATTGAGAACATCTGTCATTAAAATGAATTAACCCAAAATCTACGGAAGATCATACTGCCATCCTCCAACGTTTCTTTTAAATACTTATTTCCATTTCTCTCTATCATCAAAGAGTTGGGCTTTAGGGTGCCTTTGTTCTAATGTTCCTGGTCATGGACATGTAAAACAACTTAGAGATGCGATTGAGGCCCAAATGAAAGAAGAGAGACTGGTTTTATGTGACATGAGCTTTGAGAAAAAAAAAAATATGTTATCCAACATAAACTCAGACAGGGGAAAAAAAGAACAAGTATCTTCTGGTTGGTGTTCTCCCTTTATTCGATACTTTGGTTGGTTGAAAAGCCTGCCTGGAGATTTGTTTGTTGATCTTCTTTGTTTTCTTGCTGGGAGTTGTAATGGATTTTCAATTCATGTGCAAAATACTTCTTCGTTGAAGTATATAGTTTCTTCCAACAACACAGATTTGAAAAGTGTATCAAATTCTGCAGATCACACAAGAATTTGTCTTCGTCAGGGGCATCACACTTACCGTGGCTTGCAAAGTGGTCTGTGATGTTCGTAAATGACGCAAAATATTACTCCATTCACGAATGTACTCAGAAGCAGGTAACATAAACTGTATGGGTGGATAAAATGACATATTATCACTACAAAAGTTTATATTTCAAAGTTTGTTGAGCTATTTCTGGGTGTGGTAAAAAACTTGACAGAAAGCCATGTTCTTTTTCAAAGTTTGTTTGCTTTCCTCTGGATGTAGTTACAGACTCCAAATATTTGGCATCAACTCCGAACATTCCAGACCTTTATGTGGGCTGCCATATCTGCCACCACTATGATGAAAGATATATTCTGATGTGATCTGCAACATTTGATACACTTGCCAGACCTATGTTGATGTGATCTGCAACATTTGATACACTTTCCAGACCTGTGTTGCCGGAAGAAGTCATGTACTTCAACAAAAGAACATTTTGTAACTGGCTTGGACGTTCCTTCCAATTTACTGTAATAAAACAAAGAAGTTCAACATACAAATCTTCAGGCAGGCTTTTCAACCAAACAAATGATCGAATACAGGGAGAATAACAGTCACAACATACTTGAATTTTTTTTCTGTCCCATAGCTGATGTAACATAAAAAAAACTCTCTCGACTTTGAATTGGGCCCGAATCGCATTTATAAGTTGTCTCGGATGTTAATGGTTAGGAACATTGCAAGGAGAGCACCTTAAACCCCAAGTTTTTGATGATAGAGGGAAACCAATACTTAACAAAGAATGAAATGTTGAATAACCAGCCAATGCAAGCAGTCCATATCTAGAAGAGACAAGCTATTCAAAAAACTGGGATAGATCTAGTTGGCAGCACCAATTAAGTCCAAGTGTTGGCACAGGGGCAGACCCAAGGTTCAACACTACAACAACACACCAAGAAATCCCTAACCATCGACCCTTTATGCAACATCTGCGAAGAAGATGAAGTCTCACCTGAGGTAGAGGTAGGGGTGGTTGCAGGACTCAGATGTTTGCAACCTTAGCTAGGACACAGATCTGTGATTCTAATGCTTAACAGAGCACTTAGCAGTAAACATTCATCAATATTCAGTTCTTAGTAACAGTGCAGACAAACCCCAATTACAGAGCATCACAGTATCCGACCAGATCTAGCATCTAATAACACTTAGCATGATGAAACAGATTAGGTCTTAACAGATTCAACACTAAGCATATGTATATCAGTCATATCTAACATCCATCTATATTATTAAGCACTAAGCATTGATAGATCATTCATCTATATTAAATCACTAAGCACATTAACATATACGCACATCAACACATTGCACAAAGAAGAGCAACACAACATATACATGGTTCACCCCCCCTGGGGATACATCCACCAACTCTTCTTCTCTTCTATTATCTTATGTTAATTAGTTACATGCACAGAGCCTCAAAAACCCTACTTCACATAGGATAGGAGATCTGCGCACACCTCGCCAAATCCTCCTTCCCCGAACTAGGTTACAACACTAAGCCTTCTATGGTCACTTGCACTCAGCTCTGCAAGCTTCACACAGTATGCATAGAGCACTTACAATCCTTCGATCACATAGATTGATCACTAGCACTTAGCACATTGGCCTAACACCACATAGATGCCCCTCCTTACATTTCTTATACATCTATTTATACTTTACAAAATAGGCCTAAACATGGGTAAACCCATGGGCTCACATCCCATACCCGTTACATAATCCCAAATCCCAAAAAGGACCCAAAAAGGGGCCGAGATCCCGCGATCTCTGCTTCGTCTTGCACTCCACCTTTGATAAGCTGTCGAAGTCCCAAAATAGGTCAAACTTGACCAAGGATCTCCCAAAAATTGGTCAAGGGCCAACAGGCCCCCAACACTCACCTGTGACTTGTCCCGAGTCACTCTAATCTGGGTAGTTTTGCTTTGAAAGCCTCGAGCTTGAATCGAGCTGCTTCGACTTGTTGTTGTGCTACAACCTCTTGTTCAATGAACTCTTGGATGACTACGTCGTTGACATATTCCTCCAGGCGCTATTCAACTGTAGTGACAACCTGCTCCAGTTCTGCTCCTCGGCCTTCAACCTCTGTGAACAATTAGTAGGTCTTATCTTGTATAGGTTGGAGCCTCTGAGTTACTTCCATAACTCTACTCTAGATAGTGTGAATCTACTGCTGGGAGGTGCGTTGCTCTTGGGAGCGCTTCATTCTTTCCACAATTGACAGGGGATTCAACTATGCTTGTATCTTTTTGGCTTAATACTTCGCCTCTTAGAGCTGCGACTCCAGTGCCTTCAGTTCTAGATTCTTAGTGAGTTTCTCATAGGTCTAGGCATTGCGATCAGTGAGTTGCTTGCATTCCATAGCAAGGTATTGTATTCTCTCAACTGCGCTTTGAGCAGTTGCTTCTCTTTGATCCCTTACATCCTATGGAGTCTCGGGCACTGTGCGGAGCTCTAAGTCTACTATGCGTTGTTGTAGCTGCTGGATAGCGTTTGTGATCTACTCTAGTTGCTGCATGACTCAGTCCTCTACGTTTATTTCTAAGAGTGTCACAGAGCGAAGTGCTCTCCTGACCGCTTCTTTCACTTCGAGTTGCTCTGCGAGCAACTGTTCTTTTCCTTGCTACATCTATTCTTTTTCTTCATCGAAATTCGCTTGGAGAGCAATATTTTCCTGTTCTGTAGCTCGGTGTTGTTCTAAAAATACTCCTTGTACTTACATCAAAGCCTGGGTGGCTTGTTCTGTTTCCTCTTGTGCTCGACGAAGGCGAGCTTCGACTGTATCAGCTAGTCGGTGGAGTTGGGTTGGCTCATCTCCAAACTTTGGTTCTCCTGATGGAAGAGACGTAGTGGAGATTGCACAGATGGACTGAAGGGCCTATTGTACCCCTCGGAGTTCAACTTCAATACTATCATACATTTCTTCCTTCTTCGCTCTTTGTTTCTCTACTATTTCCAGTGGAGCATCGTTCAGGGCTTCTATGATGAAATCAAAATCATCGGAGGTGAGGACAATCTGCATCTTGGTCATGGTGGCTTTCAATTTCTTCCGAGAAGAAGGTTTCAGGGGGGGAACCTTCCTCTTCTTCAAGGGGTTAGCCTCGTCTCTGGGCGGTGTTACTTCGTTGGGCTTCTGTTCATCTTCTACTTCGTCATCACCCCCTCAGTCAGGTGACACTGAAGGAGTCTTTCCTGAGGTGTTGCTTAAGTTTTGGGCCTCCTCGGTCTTCTTGGGTGTATTTTGTTCTTTATGAGTGTCCTCTAGGTTGTCAAGATCATATATCTCTACGGGGTTGGCGGGGATAAGGAGGTCAACAGACCATTCCTTAGTGATTTCCTCAAGGTCTTCTTCTGTAAGATTATAATATCACTGGAGCTGCTCTTTATGTTCATCTGTTCGCGTTGTAATGTAGATGAAGTGTCGATCTGTGTTGAACTTCATCAAAGGTTAGAACCTTTGTAAGGTGTTCAAAGTCATGCGAAGCTTGACTTCGATAGATTGCTTTAGCTGGAGGTAGTATGTATGAAACACAACATTCAACTGCCACTGTTTGTTCATATCAGTTGAATACCAGAGGGCAGTGAACTTCGCGACAAGAGGTTCAAACGGCTCGATGTCTGGGAAGGTTGCTCCTTCCGGCATCTCTCAGGAAACAAATGCAATGAGGATCATAAGCTATCTGAAATGAAATTCATAAGCCTGATCCTGGGCTTCTCGGTAATCTAGTTCCAACTGGTTAACTAGGTACTTCGCCCAGTTCATCTGTAGGCCTTCCGAGCATTTCCCTGCGAGGTTAATGACAAAGCCAGTGACCTGCATATGTCGATTATTCCTTACTAACTTTACAGCTATCAGTTGACATGATAGGCACACTGCACCACTATGGATGGAAGCTACCTTGTAGCCTCTTGTTCCCTTCTCAACGTCGCCATATGTATCCTTGATCTTTTGTGCTAGTGCGTGATCTGCGGATTTTCCTGGATAAAAGTCCTACAGGTCGGGTCCTTGCATACTCAGTCCTATGATCCTGTGGATCAGCGTTGGGTCAACTGTAATGTGATGGTCTAGCCATAAGTATCTTCCATGGTAACATGACAGTAGCAGCTTGACATAGGCATTGACTTCCTGGTTTTGTCCGAAGTGTGGGATCTTAATGACATTCAACAGGGTGGACTGCGCGAGGTTCATCGTCCACGACTGAGGGATGATCTTCGAGTTCTTTCCTTTTTTTCTAGTTAGGTACTTGTACGGGGCAAGAATACCATAAATCTTGCGATCTCCGAGGTTGAAGTCATTGAACTTCAACGTTGTGATATTATCTTGCTCTGCTCGAACTACGTGTATCCCCTTCGGGTGGTACGCAGTGACCATAGTGTACTCAAAATCTCTTGGTACACTATCATGATTCACCGAGCCAGCTAGAGGCAGGATGTAATCAGGAAATATGGTTATAATCAACTTTGCATTTGCTAGGTCGTTTCTGTGCTTGGTTCTTTTCTCTACTGTTGGATGGGATGGTCCGGCTCCGCAAGCAGTCGATGGAGAGGCTTGGACCGTTCTCGTCGATGAAGCTTGTACACCTAAAAACATCAACATGACTCTTTCAATCATGAGTTCGATGAGAACTTCTTCGACAAATTTCTCTACAGCGCTGAACTCATTTGACATACACACTTGGGGTTGAAAATCTCGGGTTCGAGGAGTAACTTGGACACTGCAATGGGATAGAGGGAAATAACACAATGATCACTGTGTAAAATCAATGAGTCTATGGGCTCAGATTCATGGTTAGAAAAAGTTTTCTCGGTGCATGGCGCAACGGGATAAATAGATATCTTGGCAACATATCTCTTGCAACGGGTGAGAAACCTTCATTAACTCTATTATGTCCATTACAACGTGGTCCAACAGTCAGGTGGTGAAGCATAAATGACTTTCTACCTGTTCGGGGGGCCGGCCGAACGGTTATATTGGTCCCAATGGCTATATTGCTTCACCCCGAAGAAGTGCCATGTGACTCTCTTCTGTTATCTCGACGAAGTTCCAATTTTGAAAATTTTCCTTCTGCAAAGTTCCCTCTGGAACCTTTTGTAACTTGTCAATCTTAGCTCTCTTCTTACTTAGTTTTCTAGCTTTCTTTCTAGTGAGCTTCGCCTCGGTATTCCTTTTTCCATTGTGATTCTTATCTGTGTTTGGCATAGTCACTTCGCGTTGTTGAGATTCTTTTCTAAGAGTCAAGGGTGATACTTATTCTTTATCTGGAATATGTACTTCAATCTTCTGTGGGTCTTCCCTCTGGAACCTTCTGTAACTTGTCGATCTTAGCTCTCTTCTTACTTAGTTTTCTAGCTTTCTTTCTAGTGAGATTTGCCTCGGTATTCCTTTTTCCATTGTGATTCTTATCTACATTTGGCATAGTCACTTCGCGTTGTTGAGATTCTTTCCTAAGAGTCAAGGGTGATACTTATTCTTTATCTGGAATAGGTACCTCAATCTTTTGTGGGTCTTCTAGTGTTCTTGCAAGTTTGACATCCGGGTCTCTGGAGTTAGATAGATTTGATCTATTCTCCTATTCTTCAATCAAGTGTGTGATTCTTCTAGTCATGAAATCTTTTAACTCTTGCTTCTTCTGCTCCAAAACTTCTTTTTCTTCTTGCCTTTTGGCCTGATTTCTTTAAATCCAAGGTTTTCCTAGTAACATTGTAAATGGGGCGCTGTTCTCAATAAATTTAATAATCTCAAAATATTCCTCTATCGAAGTTCCATTGACATTCATAGAAATTTGGGTGATCTTTCCACATAGGTTTATTAGCTTTCCTCTAAATAGCCCTATTCCTCCAAATGAAGGAGTCATAGCAGGTTTCCCTAAAAGTTCCCAAGTTCTTTTTGTCATGATATTCACCTGTGTTTCCTCATTTAGAACACAATCAATGTTGAAGTATCCTATTCTTGCTTCAAGGCATTATTTTTCTTTGAAGATCTCTGATAATCTGAAACGTCAGTGGTCATTCAAGGTTTCTTTTATCTGTAGCAATAATTTTTCTGATTCTTTCTGGGGTTCTTCCATTTATGGATCTGCCTTAGGGTTTTCTTGTTTCGTGTTCATTCCTTCAATTTTAGCAATCATTCTAAGGAAATCCAATACTTCATGGTCCATAGCTTTGCAACAAAGACAACTAAGTCTTCTCCCAAGGAATTCCTTAGCAAGATGTCCTGGTTTTCTGCAACTGTAACAGAGGATTAATCCTCTCTTTCTTTTAAATGATTCCCAACTCTTCATGTACTACGCACTAGGGTCATAGTAGCTAACCTGCAAACATTTATTTCTAGGATCCTGCATCCACTTGTTAGTCCAAACATTCTTTCTATGCATAGGTATAACATATATTTTACTATTCTTATCAGATCTACACATATCAAACCTTCTTTCATCTATTAGTGCCCTAGTTTTAAAGCTAGGACATAATCTATCAAACATACCTAGATCCATACTTTTGAAACAAAAATTTCCACTTATCTTACTTCTATAGGGCACAAAGATTTCAGATCTAGAACTTTTCACTATTCTTACCTTTATCAGAGTACAAAGCATTCATATCTTACCTCTTTTCTCCAGATCTGACCTCTTTTCTTCAGATCGAGCTTCTTTCTTTAGCACAGAGCTTTCACAGTTTTAGGTCAGATCTTTGCACAAAGCTTATTCTTCCTTAGTTCCTAGAAATCATAGTTTCAGATCAGATCTTTGCACAAAGCTTGTTCTTCTTTAGTTCCCAACAATCACAGTTTCAGGTCCCGACAACAAAACCATTTGTTGGCACAGGGGCAGACCTAGGGTTCAACGCTACAACATCACACCAACAAAGCCCTAACTACCGACCCTTTCGGCAACACCTGCGAAGCAGATGAAGTCTCACCCGAGGTTGAGGCAGGGGTGGTTGTAGGAATCAAATGTTTGCAACCTTAGCAGGGACATAGATCTGTGATTCTAACGCTTAACAGAGCACTTAGTAGTAAACGTTCATCAATATTCAATTCTTAGTAACAGCGCAGAAAAACCCTAATTATAGAGCATCGAAGTATCCAACCAGATCTAGCATCTAACAACACTTAGCATGACGAAACATATCATGTCTTAACAAATTAATCACTAAGCATATGTATATCAGTCATATCTAACATCCATCCATATTATTAAGCACTAAGCATCGACAGGTCATTCATCTATATTAAAGCACTAAGCACATTAACATATAATCACATCAACACATTGCACAAAGCAGAGCAACACAACATATACATGGTTCACCCCCCTGGGGATACATCCACCAACTCTTCTTTTGTTCTATTATCTTCTGTTAATTAGTTACATGCATAGAGCCTAAAACACCCTACTCCACATAGGATAAGAGATCTACGCGCACCTCGCCAGATCCTCCTTCCCCGAGCTAGGTTACAACACTAAGCCTTCTACGGTCACTTGCACTCAGCTCTACAAGCTCCGCACAGTATGCACATAGCACTTACAATCCTTCGATCACATGGATCGATCACTAGCACTTAGCACATTGGCCTAACACCACATAGATGCCCCTCCTTACATTGCCTAGACATCTATTTATACTTTACAAAATAGGCCTAAACATGGGTAAACCCATGGGCTGACATCCCATACCCGTTACATAATCCCAAATCCCAAAAAGGACCCAAAAAGGGGCCGAGATCCCATGATCTCTGCTTCGTTTTGCGGTTTGCCTTCGACAGGCTGTCGAAGTCCCAAAACAGGTCAAACTTGACCAAGGATCTCCCAAAACTTGGTCAAGGGACAACACCAAGACCCGAAATTGATATTCAACTCATTTTTTATGAATAAAGGATTTGATCGTCAAGAAAATTGTAAACAAGCTTCATCATTGTACATATTTTTTATTCGTCGACAGCAGGCCAAATCGCAATCATTATGGAAAATAATCTCAGTTGTATTTTGTAACCCATCTTATTTGAATATATAATATTTGCAATTTTTATTATTATTGTGTTTTCCAATCTTTGGTATTGCTTTTCATTTTATTTTGTACCTTTTTTTCCTGTGTGTCGTTAAACATGAATGACAAACTTTTATTTCTGTTGTCCAGTGCTTCAATTTAAATAAAGGCTACTTTGTTCGTTGCTAACATTTTACATGGAAGGATAATTTGTCATAGGCCATACTTATGTGGCGCCGACCTTATACTTAAAGAAATAAATTGGAGGACCCATCCTGCTTTCATTCTTTCGATCCCGTAAATAGAATGAATTAATGAGTTACAACAAGGAAACTCAAGTGTTGATGCCATGTTCATGTTCAATATCTTTCATATATTGTAGCTTCTTCTATTTCATAATATCTGTGCATAGATACTAATATGAGTACTATTGGAATAAATATAAAAACTTCCTCTTAGCCAAAAAACCAATTATCTAGCCACCGGGTCCTGGGTTTGCGGTATTTAACAACTATGTTCTTTGTTCTGTCATATACATCTTGCAGCCAAAGATATTATGTGATCTGCAATTTATTCTTTAACTAACGATAACTCACCTTCTAGCCACTGGGCCCTGGGTTTGCGATATCCAACAACTATGTCCCTTGTTCCGTCATATACATCTTGCAGCCAAAGAACTTCCATGATTTACAACTTATGCTTTAACTAGTGATAACTCACTAGGGGTTTGAAACAACTATGTCCCTTGTTTCGTCATATACATATTGCAACCAAACTTCTGTGATCTGCAATTTATGCTTTAACTAGTGATAACTCACCAGGGGTTCGAAAAGCTTGGCATTAATAAAGGAACAGTCGATTTTCTTCTCTGGGATACTTAGCCCTTTTCCCCTTTTCTTCTTTCTGTCTATTATCGCTTTCTGATTATATAGTTAGTCACCTTTCTATCATCGCGGGTTCCAGGGTTGGACGACTAAAATATATTCATCTCCATCTATATCCTCACATGATGAATCCAACTGACTGTTGTTCATTTCCATACTTAGCCAATCTTATGACCGCGGTTGCCGGGTTGGCACTTTTGAACTCTGTTGCTTCTTGTTGCGTTATATACATCTTGCAATCAAAAATTTCGTGGTTTCAACGAAATTTGCGAACCGAAGAGCATCCTGCAAATTGGGAGATGATTTGCATTTGAAACAAAAATAATTCATGACTATATATTAGTATGAATGCTATTCAAATAAATATCAAAACTTTCTCCATTAATACATATTAGCATGAATACTATTGAAATAAATATCAAAACTTTCGCTTGGCCAATACTTAGCCAATTATCTGGCCACCAGGCTCTGGGTTCGCGGTATCCAACACCTATGTTCCCTATTCCGTCATATACATCTTGCAGCCAAAGAACTTTCGTGATCTGCAGTTTATGCTTTTACTAGTGAGAACCCAACAATGGTTCAAAAACATTGGCATTAATAAACAAAAAAAATGGCTTTCGACTGTTAGGTACTTAGCCCTTTTCCCCTTTTCTTTTTCCTGTCCATTATCGCTTTCTGGTTATATACTTAGTCGTCTTTATATGATAGCGGGTTGCAGGGTTGGCGGGCTGACATATCTTCATCTCCATGTATAGCCTGACATGAAGAATCCAATCGGTCGTTGTTCCTTTCCATACTTAGTCAATTTTATGGCCACGATTGTCGTGTTGGCAAATACGAACTCGCCTTTTCTTCTTTCCGTCCATTACCGCTTTCTGGATATATACTTAGTCATCTTTCTATGATATCCGGTTCCAGGGTTGGCGGGATGAAATGTCTTCATATCCATCTATATCCTCACATGACAAATCCGACTGACCATTGTTCCTTTCCATACTTAGCCAATTTTATGGCCATGGTTGGCGCTTACGAACTCGACTGTTTATTGTTCCGTGATATACATCTTGCACTCAAAACATACGTGATCTACAATTCCACCGCGCGTTCCTCGTATACATTAACTTCGTTCAAAGTATCTGTCGCTTCCTTCCATCCCCACTAACTTCGTGTCCTTCTTGATATACATTAACTGTGCTCTTACTAGCGACAACTGGACACACTGGTACAAAAGAATTGGCACCCGCTCCTCCGCCATATACAAATTGACTATCGGACTCCAACATCGTCCCCTCTTCCGTGTTACACATTATGCATTCAAATGTTCCAAGCTATACAATTTGGTCGTCTGGGCCTTGCGTCTTCTGAAGAAACCTTGTCACCCTATTTTGGATCCTCGCGTTGGTGGGTTCACAAAAACTCCAAATCCTAGTCACTGTTTCCTATTCTTCCCATCCTCCTACTTCTTTCCAGATACGCAACACAAAAGGTTTAATACTAAAACGACATCATACAACAACCGTAAAATTCGTAATTAATAATAAAAAGTCTCGAGAACCAACCATCCCTACAGAACTTGTCCAGAAACATGCAAAGAAGATCTTGCCAAGTATTGGAAAATCTATTACAAATTTCAATATATTAGTGAAAGCAAGTCCTGGACAACGTTTCCGTGTTCCATACTTGCACACTTTTTCGATTGCGGGTTCCCAGATTTATGACCTCAAAATTGTGTTTCGAATTTTCTGTGAGCTACAAATAGCGCCTGGAGTTCCGCAATATACAATTTGTCCACAGGAATGTATAAAAAATCTTAATTCTCCTCTTCCCCCCCCCCCTC
>JASDQU011247353.1:35040-49883 GCA_032191745.1 Picea mariana
ATTAATAAGCAAATAGTAGATGTTCATCTGTGAGAAACTTAGCCCTTCTTCCCGTGTATTATCGGTTTCTAGTTAGATACTTAGTCTCATTTCTATGATCGCGGGTTCTAGCATTGGTGTGTTGACATATCTTCATCTCCATCTATATCCTCACATGATGAATCCAACCGACCGTTGTTCCTTTTCATACTTATCCAATTTTATGCCCGCGGTTGCTGTGTTAGCGCTTTCGAACTCTGCTTCTTCTTGTTCCGTAATATACATCTTGCACTCAAGTATTCCATGATATACAATTCCACCACAGAATACTTAGTACTTTTTCCCTTTTCTTCTTCCCATGTATTATCGCTTTCTAGTTATTTACTTAGTCGCCTTTCTATGATCGCAGGTTCCAGCATTGGCAGGCTGACATATCTTCATCTTCGTCTATATCCTCACATGACGAATCTGACCGACCACTGTTCCTTTCCATACTTATCCAATTTTATGGCCATGGTTGCCCAGTTGGTGCTTTCGAACTCTGCTTCTTCTTGTTCCGTGATTTTTGGTATCCATCATTATGTTCTCTGTTCACGGTATCCAACACTTATGTCCCCCCTTCTGACATATACATCTTGCACCCAAAGAACTTCCGTGATATGCAATTTATTCCTTTACTAGTGAGAACTCAATAGGGGTTTGAAAGGATTTGCATTAATAAATGAACAATGGATGTTCTTTTGTTAGATACTTAGCCCTTTTCTCCTTGTCTTCTTCCCGTGTATTATCACTTTCTAGTTATATGCCTAGTCGCCTTTCTATAATCACGACATCTCCATATATATCTTCACATGACGAATCTGGTTGACCATTATTCCTTTCCATACTTAGCCAATTTTATGCCCGCGGTTGCCGGGTTGGCGCTTTCAAGCTCTGCTACTTCTTGTTCCATGATATACATCTTGCACTCAAAATTTTTGTGATCTACAATTCCATCGCGGACTCCTTAGTCCTTTTCCCCTTTTCTTCTTCCTGTCTATTATCACTTTCTGGTTATTTACTTAGTGGCCTTTCTATGATCGCGGCTTCTAGTGTTGGTTGGTTGACATATCTCCATCTCCGTCAATATCCTCACATCACGAATCCCACCCACCGTTGTTCCTTTCTATCCTTAGCCAATTTTATGGCTGTGGTTTCCAAGTTGGCGCTTTTGAACTCTGCTACTTCTTGTTCTATGATATACATCGTGCACTCAAAACCTCCGTGATATACAATTCCACCGCTGATTCCTCGAACTCACAAGCTTCACTCTACCACAACTCACAAATGTTTCAAAGTATTTGTCATTGCCTTCCATCCCCACTAACTTCCTGTCCTTCCTAATATACATTAGTTATGCTCTTACTAGTGACAACTTAGCCAATTTTAGGCATACTTAGCCAATTTTATGCCTGCAGTTGCCGGGTTCGCGCTTTCGAGCTCTGTTGCTTCTTGTTCCCTGATATACATCTTGCACTCAAAATTTTCGTGATCTACAATTCCATCGCGGACTCCTTAGTCCTTTTTCCCTTTTCTTCTTCCCATGTATTATCACTTTCTGGTTATTTACTTAGTGGCCTTTCTATGATCATGGCTTCCAGCATTGGCAGGCTGACATATCTCCATCTCCATCTATATCCTCACATGACGAATACCGCCCACCGTTGTTCCTTTCCATACTTAGCCAATTTTATGGCCGCGGTTGTCGGGTTGGCGCTTTCGAACTCTGTTGCTTCTTGTTCCGTGATATACATCGTGCACTCAAAAAATTTGTGATCTACAATTCCACCACCGACTCCTGGAAATCACAAGCTTCACTCTACCATGACTCACAAATGTTTCAAAGTATCTGTCGCTGCCTTCCATCCCCACTAACTTCCTGTCCTTCCTAATATACATTAGTTATGCTCTTACTAGTGACAACTGGACACACTGGTACGAAACAATTGGAATCAAACCCTCCGCAATATACAAATTGACTACCGGATTCTGATATTGTCTTCTCTTTCATGTTACAGATTATGCATTCAAATGTTTCGAGAGATACAATTTGAACGTCGGGGCCTCGCGTCTTCTGGAGAGACCTTGTCAGCCTGTTTTGGATCCTCGTGTTGACGGGTTCATGAAACTTCCAATTCTTGGACACTGTTTCGGGTTGGCGCTTTCGAAATCTACTCATTCTTGTTCCATGATATACATCTTGCACTCAAAATTTCCGTTATCTACAATTCCATCGTGCACTCAGCCCTTTTTCCCTTTTCTTCTTCCGGTGTGTTATTTCCTTCTGGTTATGTACTTACTCACCTTTCTATGATCGCGGGTTCCAGCGTTGGCAGGCTGACATATCTTCATTTCCATCTATATCCTCACATGACGAATCCGACCAACCGTTGTTCCTTTCCATACTTAGCCAATTTTATGGCCGTGCTTGCCAGGTTGGCGCTTTCAAACTCTGTTGCTTCTTGTTCCGTGATATACATCTTGCACTCAAAACTTTCTTCATCTACAATTCCACCATAGACTCCTCAAACTCACAAGATTCACTCTACCACGGTTCACAAATGTTTCGAAGTATTTGTCACTGGATTCTATCACCACTAACTTCCAGTCGTTCATAATATACATTGGTTGTGCTCTTACTAGTGACAACTGAACAAACTGGTACGAAACAACTGGCATCCAACCCTCCACAATATACAAATTGACTACCGGGTTCTGACATCGTCCCCTCTTCCATGTTATAGATTATGCATTCAAATGTTCGGAGCAATACAATTTGACTGTCAGGGCCTCACGTCTTCTGGGGAAACCTTGTCACCCTATTTTGAATCCTTGTGTTGACGCGTTCAGGAAATCCCCAATTCTTAGTCATTGTTTCGGGTTACCTCTTTCGAACTCTACTGCTTGTTGTTCCATGATATACATCTTGTACTCAATTTTCGTGATCTACAATTCCATCGCGGACTCCTTAGCCCTTTTTCCCTTTTCTTCTTCCCGTGTATTATCGCTTTCTGGTTATATACTTAGTCACCTTTCTATGATCGCGGGTTCCAGCGTTGGCGGTCTAACATATCTTTATCTCCATCTATATTCTCACATGACGAATCTGACCGAACACTGTTGCTTTCCATACTTAGCCAATTTTATGGCCGTGGTTGCCAGGTTGGCAGTTTCAAACTCTCTTGCTTCTTGTTCCGTGATGTACATCTTGCACTCAAAACTTCCATGATCTACAATTCCACCGCAGACTCCTCAAACTCGCAAGCTTTACTCTACGACGGTTCACAAATGTTTCAAAGTATCTGTCGCTGCTTTCCATCCCCACTAACTTCTTTTCCTTCCTAATATACATTGGTTATTCTCTTACTAGTGACAATTTCACACACTGGTACGAAGCAGATGGCATTTGGCCCTCCGTAATATACAAATTGACTACCAGGTTCTGACATTGTCCCCTCTTACGTGTTACAGATTATGCATTCAAATGTTCCGAGCGATACAATTTGACCGTTGGGGCCTCACATCTTCTGGGGAGACCTTGTCAGCCTATTTTGGATCCTTGTGTTGACGACTTCACAAAATCTCCAATTCTTAGTCACTGTTTCAAGTTGGCTCATTCGAACTCTGTTGCTTCTTGTTCCGTGATATACATCTTGCACTCAAAATTTCCGTGATTTACAATTCCACCGCTGACTCCTTAGTCCTTTTCCCCTTTTCTTCTTCCCATGTATTATCGCTTTGTGGTTATATACTTAGTCGCCTTTTTATGATCGTGGGTTCCAACGTTGGCGGGCTGACATATCTTCATCTCCATCTATATCCTCACATGATGAATCTGACCGACCGTTGTTCCTTTCCATACTTAGCCAATTTTATGGTCGCGGTTGCCGAGTTGGCGCTTTCGAACTCTGCTGCTTCTTGTTCCATGATATACATCATGCACTCAAAAATTCTGTGATCTACAATTCCACCGCGGACTCCTTGAACTCGCAAGCTTCACTCTACCACGACTTACAAATGTTTCAAAGTATCTGTCACTGCCTTCTATCCCCACTAACTTCTTGTCCTTCTTGATATATTAGTTATGCTCTTACTAGTGGTATACAAATTTCCCTCTGGACTTTCCTATCATACCCTCTTCGGTGTTACGCATATTGCACTCAAAAAGTTCTGAGACATACAATTTGACCCTCGCACCCTCACCTCCAACGGTTGTACATTGCAACCCTATTTTGAAGCTGCTTTTTCCCATCCCCGCGACCTTCGTACTTCTTTCTTAGTATGAAATTATAAACCTTTCATTCTAACAGTTGACCATGCAAGAGCCATCAACATTGTCATTAATGAGCGAAACGCTCGAGGAGATCTCCCATTATTACGCATTAAACCAAGATCTATGGAGAGTTATAGTGTCCCTTTTGATTGTTCATCTCAAACACGCGTCGTCATGTTGGCCCATTCAAGATATCTACAGTGCTTAATTTCCCATTGTCGTATCCTCCATGTTTTCATTTCCATGTATGCAATTACTAGTGTTTAATGTTAACAATGCATCATGCAATAGCCGTTGAAATTGTCATTAATGAACGAAAGTCTCGAGGAGATCTCCCATTCACACACATTGGACCAAGATTTGTGCATTATTATATTATCCTTTCTAACTTTTCATTTCATTCATCGTCTGAAGAAAACAAACGTTCTTGTAGACTTATGGCAACAGGTTGACAATAGTTTTGTGGAGATACAGTGAATATCTTCGGACATCAGGACCAAAACTTCTAGTGGTCCAGGGCATACTTTTACTATTCACCCCGTTCCGCCCAGAACGAAGTGATTTGGACCTCTGGAATCACTCGTGCAGGCTGTGTCCATGAGGTTTTTGATTGTAAGGAGGTGGTCTCTTGGTGCGTCGAAAAATATATTCCAAGCCAAAGAATTATTCCACTGCGTCTCCTGTTTCTTTGTTGCCTCAGGTCTTCCGCAAGATGTTAAAATTGTCGGAGCCAACATTGACCTTCATAGGACAAGACTGCAAGCAGTTCCTAGAAAAACATGATAACGGGTTGGAAATCTTAGCCGAGTTCCTCGAAGACCCGATGATAGTTACTGAAGATATCACAAAGTTGCAGGTAAGTTACTTTAGAAATCCATTCCGGGAAATTGCTTGGCTGTTTACAAGAATAACGAGACAAGAATCCACGACAAGCATTTCCCATATAATTATTTATATTTTGTACTTCACAGTCAAGGAATAATTCATTTTTGATTGGGGGAAGCTAATTTCCATTGAGATCTATTCCCAGTTTTCACGATTCAAAGAATCGAATAAATTTTATATGTCATCATACTTGATTTTCGCAATAGTGCATTGATGTCCATTTCAAAAAAATTCTCTTTCCAAGCAGATAAGCTATGGATTCAACCCAGTAACATTCTGGTACCAGGCCCTATGGAGGCACAAGGCCCCCCATTGTTTTTATGAAGTTTTTAATGGATTTGTATCAGTTTTCAAAGATTTATTGTTAGGGAAGGATGCTCCGCGGATGTTTGGCTAGGCAACCATGTTTTTGAACATGAAGGGCACACTTGAACAAAAGGAAAATCACAGTACACTAATGGTGTTTGTCTCTAAGTAAAATCCTTCTTTCCTTCCATGCCACATCATAGACAAGATGTTTGTTGCAGAAATATCAAGGCAATACAACCACTGGTTGCATTTTTTCCATGGCAATAACAAAAAAAGAGTTCATTCCTCTGCCCTGGAAAGTCGGGGACCTCGTGTGCAGAAACGTCAACAAGATTGATGAATTTGTTGACCATTTCAAGAAATTGAACCGAACATATGTTGAAAGGATAAAAGGGTTCGAACCTAATGGGATTTTTTGAGAACATTTACTGGCAGTTAGCTTTAGCAGCTCTTTTATCCATAGACATTTGACCGAGGATAGGGACAGTGACAACAACAATCCTGCTTATGGCGATTGCAACACAGAGACATTGCAAAGTGTGATTGAATTGTACAAACAACAGGGAAAAGTATCCAGTGAGAAGAGTGCCCAGTCCCCCACTAGCACTCTTAAGAGCATGACATCATAGAGCATCGCTTCAATGACCCACCCTAGTAAGAAAGAAACCCATAAATCTTCGAACGGAGAAGGAGATAAGAACCCTCCTCATATAAAAATTGATTGTTCTCACAAAATTCCACTAACCAAGAAGAGAAAAAACAATGCAGGCCAGGCGGACGAACCCAAAATTGAAAGTGAACAGATGCAACTTGAAATTGAAAATGAGCACATGCACAAAATTGGGTCGTCCGTAATGGAAATAGCTGAGACCGACATTTTTGACAAAGATGAATCCTTCGTATTCCAGAGCGTTGTTTTTTACAACCAATCTAAAAATATGCACACTGAAAAGAGAGATGTAACAAATAGGAAAGGAAAATATCACACAGAGATTAACTTTAGGAAAATGAGGCCATCCCAAATCTCCCTATTTCACCGCGTAAATGATGATGCTCTTCATGATTCCATTGGAGGAATTGAAGCATAAAATGCCAGACTGAAAGACTGCCTCAAGGAATTTGAAGAGGCTTTCATTGCCACCCCAGAATTTTCCAGTCCTTTAGCAAAAAACGTGCCTTCTACAACTGCAACCAATATGAAAGTATCCTCTACCCTCCTTGCATGCTCTAGATCCCTTATAGAGAATAACATCAAGAAAATAATTCAGCTAGTTACTGAAGCCTGGGAAACATCACAAAATATAGTTTCCTTCCGAAAGAGGGAAAATGATTTTCTTGAACATTTGGAGGCGAATTTAAAAAATGATCAACATTTTTGTGATCAGGTGTTGACCCCTTTTGCCAACCATGTCATCAAAACCTCGAAACTGAAAAGAAGACAAGAGAATATCCCCTCCCCAAAGTGGACAAAAAAAATAAAATCATGCTGGCAAAAGAAAGTTAAGAACCTGCAACTCATTGTCGAATCATGTAAACAAGACATATTAGAAAAGGAAGAATCATTCACAAGCCTGATCCAAATAGACTTATCCGGAAGTACCAACGAGGTTCAAGACCCAAACTTAATTCTCAAATCCTTGTCATTGACCAAAGAAGCCTTCGATGAAAAAATTGATATTTTAAAGGGGTTGTCTTTCGAAAAGTTTTACAGCATAGTTGAACATCATGTAGATGAGATCGAGCACTGGGTACTGGACTATTCGACACACAATGAAGAAATTGAACAGAGTCTGCATAATATTTCAATGGATCTAAGGAAATTAGAAAATGACCTTTACAACATAGAAATCTGGGATGAAATCAACATCCCCCCCATGAGAAGCTACATTGAATAATGGTTCCAACATAGAATGGACAACCTCATCTAGGAAGGGCAACAACCGGTCGACACGATTCCACTGACCATCGACGACAACAAAAACACATCGACTTCATAGTAAGTCTGTATTGTGATCTTGTTTTCTTTATCAATCCAGTTTGAGTCTATACTGCCATCTTGTTTTCTTTATCAATCCAGTTATTACCTCTTTAAATAGAAAATTGTAACCAAACACTCATAACTTCCAATTTCTTGTTTTCAGGTCTTCCTCTCTACCATCGCGCACTTCTTCTTTCGACATTTCTAATTCTTGTACTTATTTCTTTTTATGGTCCGCAGGAGCCCCAATCCCAGTCTATATGACAAATGCATTTAAATTTCCATAAATATGTAACAAACATTATTAATTTTTGATAAATTTCAAAGAAAAATGTTTCAGGAATGCCTTTGTTGCAAGACGTTTTTACTATTCTATTGTATTCTTTTTGTTTCAAAGAAAACTAATTCGGGAATGTTAGATTTTTTTGGTCCTGTTGTATGCTAATTTTTTTTGTCAAAGAAAAATAATTCAACAATGCCTTTGTTGCACGATGTTGTTACTATTCTATTGTATGCTACATTGTCGGTATCAGACATTATTAATTTTTGATAAATTTCAAAGAAAACTAATTCGAGAATATTAAATTCTGCAGGGCTACCACATGTACTTCACCTTGCTTCCCACATGTCTATACTCGGTCGCATTTATTCCCATTCCAACCTGGCAGGGACTACGCTGCCATGCAACACTTGTTTACATACTTATCATTTTATCCTCTTCAAAAAAGAAAGTGAAAAAAGTGATTGCTTTTGTCATAAATGAGGAAATTGTTATTGGAACCATTTCAAGTTGGTGGGAAAGGTGCCTTTCCCCATCAAAAAACATGGTGATTTGATGTCTTCTTATAGCAAGAGTTTTCATATAGAGTAGAGCATCTTCTATAAGTGGTTTTTGAAGATTTATTACTTGTCCATTGGTTGGATAACCTCTCTTTTTATCTTCCAAATTGGGGTCTTCATAGAGAGTGAGGTTGATGATGTTAACTATATCATGGATTACAAGTTGTGCTTGTAAATCGAGTTTGAATACAATGTTGCTCACTTCTTGTGCTAAAGTATACATATTATATTGATTAATTTTAGTGCGATACTTATGCTTATTGAACCCATTTTTGTCCAAGTGGAGCCAAATTTTATTTATAACTTGTAAGTGACGAGGTGTCTAATGTTTATCATGGAATTCTTTATACTTTTCTTGTTTTAATTAACACTTCTTAGAATTGGTAGTGATGTTTTTATTAATTTCTTAATAAAAATTGCCTTATTGTGTCTGGTTTACCAAGTTGCATTTTTTGTAGATACAACTGCTATAGGTAAGTCATTGGGTCCTAGAGGTTGAAACTCACATGAGACTTCAAAGCGTAAGTAGCATATAGAAGCAATAGATAAGAGCTATGTACTATAAAGCAAGAGCTAAGTTATGATTTAGAAGCTATGATCTAATAAATATAACCTAAGAGTTATATGAAGCTAGGAGTTGTGAATTATGAACTATCAAGGAACTAGGCTATGTGAAATAGAGAAACTTACCAGTGCAAGTGCAACTCAAACACGGAAGCACCCTCCGGGTATACTTTGCAAAGTGTGGCCCTACGTCTGCCCATGTACCGTGGTATACCCCCGTAGTCACCTATGTAAGTCCCTAAAATAAAGGTAACTAGGTTGTCAGCTCGCGAACAGTCACCAAGCGAGTATAGTCGACAGTTGGGTGGACCACAATGAGCAGGGTATCAAGCCCGAAACCTATCGAGGGTATTGAAAGCAAGTGTTCTGGAAGATGACTGAGGACCTCGAACGGATTCGAGATCCACGAAGCTCCATGGCAAATGCGATCGACAGAATCCCAAGACAAGTCCTCTATATGTGTTCCCCACTACGATTGGTCCGTATTTGGAGGGGTTATCTCCACTACCTTTCTGCACGCGACCTCGTGTTTATCCCCTGTGTTAGAGGGGGGTCCCAGATAAATTTCACGTTTACGAGACTTTTAACACTCCCTAACACTGAATCCTATGTTTTTTTTTAAAGCCTTGAAGAGTTTCCTCTCCAAACTAATTCAAGGCCCTAACCCTAAACTAGTTGGTTGACCCTACCAACATAAAAAGTCTAGTTAATTTTAGATTTTAGCGTTCGTTTTAAAGATTTATTTACTCAAAAGGTGTGGTAGTGCAACTGATGTTGTTAAGACTCTTGCGAAAAATGAAACTTATAAGAACTCTAGCAAAGAAGGATTATATTTCTTATTTTTTCTTTTGAAATTCTTTTTAAAATTAGAAGAAAACACAACGCTATGCTAATTTCTTTTTCTTTTTCAAATAACAATGTAAAGCAAATGACAAGAAAGAAATAGACCTAACAAGCTAAGTTTTTTTTATATACTTTCTTCCAATCAAAGCAGAAATAACAAAATATGCTAAAAGAAATTGATGAATACACAATTCATGCCCCCCCCCCCCCCCCCCCGGCCATGAGGGGGATTTTTTTTTTTAAATGCAACTCATTTTTCTTAAAATTTCAAGCTAAAATAATTTTAAAAAGCTATGAAACACAAGAAATATTTTAAAAAAGACAAGCAAATTGACGTTAAACCCAAGCTAAAGACTGTAACAATAGAGACCATGACTAGATCAAGAAAACCCCTAAGAAGTATGACTTCAATCAGGGAAGAGGTTGACTGCCTCTTGTTGAAAAAAACAATTCTTGACACAAGCACACTACTGACACTTCAATAGCCTGTTTATGTACGCGGGTTGTCCACAAGAAGGGTGCGTATGTATGTGTGCATACCCACTGCAGGTCGCGTACACCTCTGTAACTTCTCAAAAAGAAAACTAACAGTCAAGGTTGATAAGGCAGGGAGTACTGGTATGGCAGACCAGAATCCCTTAAAAACTTAGAAACTTACAAAAAACTAAAAAAAAAAAGGTAATCAAACCAATTAGAACACTCAAAAACTATCCCCTAAAAACCCTAGAATCTTCCCTAGTATGGTCGCCAATTATACTATAGTGGGAAAACCCCCCTACGGATTACACTAGGGTTCTAAAGTGCAGGCAGAGCCAACTGTCTAAAGTCTCCTACTTTTAACAACTATCCCGACAGTACCCCACATTCATGCATAAAGTACAAAGTACATGGATTCGATAGTCTTACCTTAAACTCCACGTTCAGTGTCGATCCCTTTGCGTATGGTTGCTTCCCAATTGCAAGTCTCCTCCCAAGGCTGACCTGCATTCATTAAAAGACAAACAAGAAACTACGAACATGCATTCTATATATGAATTAGTGGGTTAGACATCATAACAAAATGTAAATCAAACATAAATATTGAACACATCATATGGCGGGACGGAAAAAATACTTCTTTATATTAATCTCACAAGGTCACTTACAAAATGAGATCGACAACTGCTCATCGAACCCGGTCCTGGGCTCCTCTTCACCAAGCTCCAACTTCTTCCACATATCTTTCTCCTCTTCAACTCTCTCTAGGAAATGGATTAGGCTAGTAATGGAGGAAAAAGGCTAGAATAGGGAATTATGGCTCAAAACTCACAATGTGGCTGCAAATTCTTGAGGAAAGGGGGGATTATGAAATGGGCAGAGTTTCACTGCTTTCATGCTTAGCTTTGGAATGGGACCCCAACACCTTCTTTTATATTCCAAAAAGATAATTATTCGGTTGGGTGACGGGCTATGGGTGGTCAATTGGTTGGGAAACTACCCAAAAGCTTGTATCCCCTTGCAACTTTTGTGGGTATACACAGGCTATAATGGTGCATCTAGCATACGTACGTGGGTTGTAGTGGTGCAGAAAGCGTACACATGTAGGCAATAGTGGTGCAGGGCGCATACATCTTCAAAAATAGTATTTTTTAAGAAGAGCTTTCAGTGATAGCTTGGAAAAAATAGCAAGTAAGATGGCCTGATGCCAGGTATACATGTAAGGTGCAATTTAGGGTTATAACAATTAACCAATTTAAAGCACTATATGGTTATGAACCCTCATTATCGAAGAATTTGGTCATTAAAAATGCAAGTATAAACTATTATTAATATCTTTTAAAAACAAATTGACTACCATAGGTTAGCTCTCTCTCTCTCTTTATTTTGTGGAGAAATACATAGTTAAAATAAACTACCTTAATGCAATCAGTGCTACATAATAAGGTCTAAATATGAATGCGATGATATGTTTTTGGCCTCATGAATGAGCAATATACGTGGAATGATCAATAAATGTCATCATCGTAAATTTCATCATCATAAATGCCATCATTGTTGTCATAGTATTGCAGCAATGAAGTTTCAATGAACATGATGTTTGTCATTGTTATAACATCTTCGTCGAAACTGTTCGAAAACATGGGACTTTGGCCCATGAGTTTGGTGGCAAGAAGAAGACACTAGATGGAATTTTGTATTTAAATAATGATGTTGTACTAACATTCTCTATGGAGCAAAAACGTACTTAGATGAGAGAAAAAAACAAAGACACGACATAACTAATGAAGCTTATGCAATTTATCAAGTTCTTATTTTTTGATGTTATTGCATGCCCTTGCAGTACTAGATGCGGGACGCGCGTCTCAAAATTTTTTTAAAAGAAACAACTTTAGGTTGTAGGATACTTTATTTACTTGTTGGGATATGATACTTTATTTACTTCTTAGGATACTTTATTTACTTGTTGGGATACTTTAGGTTGAAATTTGACATGGTTAGACTAGATGCATGCATTGACGGTATGGGAGGGTTTTCGAACTCAAACATGACTCACATAAAAAATTCGACAACCAAACAACAATCCTATAGAATAATTAATATGAATGGGGCCAATGTTGAATTTGTTTCCAATTTGGGCTTGTATGGACTGAAATTTGACATGGTTAGACTAGATGCATGCATTGACAGTATGGGAGGGTTTTTGGACTCAAACATGACTCACACAAAAAATTCGACAATCAAACAAAAAGCTTATAGAATAAATAATGTGAATGGGGCCAATGTTGAAATTTTTTCAATTTGTGCTTGTATGGACTGAAATTTGACATGCTAGGATACCACACATGCATATAGTATGGGAGTGTTTCCAGACTCAAACAAAAAAATTGACAATCAAATATTCTTTGGTTATTCTATCAAAACCCAAAAATAAGGTGTGCATGCTCATGTACTTGACCTCGCTTATAAGTGACATGTGAATGGGGCCAACGTTGATTTTTTTTTAATTTGTGCTGATATGGACTGAAATTTGACATGGTTAGACTAGATGCATGCAATGACAGTATGTGAGGGTTTCTAGACTCAAACATGACTAACAAACAATTTCACAATCAAACAACAAGCCTATAGAATAATAAATGTGAAGGGCTAGATACAGGGATGATTTTAAGGATGAAAATTTATATTGAAATGTAGAAACCTGGGCTAATATTACTAGTCCTTAATATGCAAAATGTAAAATGTTTGGCGGTAATTTTGTAAAAAAATTCAATTTTTTAAGGATTTGATATAGTTTCTAAAACATTTTGGCAATTTGTAAGGTAAACTAATTTTATTCTATGGAATTTGGGCGAATTGTTCTTAGAAAAAATGAAAATTGGTGAATCTTTTTTTTGGGAAAAACATGGAAAATTAGCCCATTTGCGAAATTTAGCCCCTAAAATCATCTATGGCTAGATAACTTAATACGTGGTTGGCCGAGTTTAGTAGAAAATAAATTATTCTTGAAAGAAAGATAATTTCATTCATCCCACAACCACTTTGGTTGTGATTTTTATCCCACAATAAATTTCTACTAACTTTGCTTAAATGACCTAACTTTCCATCGTAAAATAATTTAATAGCTTTTATATATTTACTTGAATCTATTTACATCATTTTATGTGCTCTATTTGTTTCCCTTGCTTTTAAACTTTGTTACAATTGAACCTTAGAAATCTCATTTAGAGTACTATTTCTAAACAAATTTTTCCACCTATTTTGCTGCAGAGCTTAGTGCTCAACTACTCAAATGTTATATCTTTACTAGTACTAGTATTGCTCAAGGTCTTAATAAAATTTGCATAGGAAGGAGGAAATTTTTTCAAAGTTATAACCACTATAGTTTCTTCTTCCATTGTCCTTTCAATTAACTTCAATCGATCACAAATATCTTTGATTTTAACAAAATATCTTGCGAAGAGTTCGACTTCTCCATTTTAATTGAAAATAACATAATTTTAAGAAACAATGTTTTACCTTTGTCTTAAGGTTTCATGCATTTTCAATAGATTCCCCTAGATGAGAAATGTATCATTATCATCTTATACTTTGAAAAGCATCTCATTCATTAGCAAGAGCTTGATTAGCTTCACATCCTCACAATTCTTCACATCATTCATAACTTGGGAATCCACATTATTCTTACTCTACCCTTATTTTTCCAAATACAAGTTTGTCTAAACATCTATATTGAAATATGGTAAGCATCCCTTGTTTCCATTATGTAAAATTCTAACTATTAAATTTTCATTTACATACAACATTATATGAAACAAATTCACCATTTCAAGGGCCCTCCCTTTGTTGTCAAAATGATCCCTCTATCTTTTTGCATATGTTGAAACCCTTTGTTAATTCCTCATGGGATCCATCACCCTATAGGATGTAGAAATTTTGATACAAATTAATGCATTCTTGCGATTCTCCTGATCTAACAATTTATGTCACTTGTTAAATACAGAATCGCTTCTACTATTATTATTGTGAAAGCAATTAAACCACGATCACAACCACAATGCACAAAGTGAAATATCAATAACACACAACACAGAAGTTTTATCAGGAAAGCGTAAAGCTAAAAACCCCACTATCATATATTATGTATATCATGAATCATGAAACAATCTCATACAAAACTCTAATCCAAGAGCTCTCAGTACAATACAATTGTCTTACACTGTCATACACAAATTAGCAAATACCTATGCCAATTACCATGTCCAAACAGCATGCCTCCTCTGCACAAACTCTGCAATCTGAATTCTCACAATGAATCGAATGAATACAATTGTCTCGTTTGCACATGCTCATAAGCATATCCATTGCATGTGTGAACAAATCACAACTGATAGCCAACTGTCCCTTTCACCTGTTATCTCAACTGGTGTCCATTGGAATGACATGCATGCAATTAACCGTGGAAAATCTTCAGTTGCATGCGAGTTAACTGATTGTGAATTAATGAATAATTAATTCATTGAACTCGCACTAATACAACTAAGCTTAACTCACTTAACTACACTTGTAATTCTGTTACAATTCCAAATCACTCAGTTATGAATGAGATAATAGATTAATATTTATTGTCTAATTTAATTAAGGGAAAACTAAATT
>JASDQU011247359.1:4690-19663 GCA_032191745.1 Picea mariana
AGTACAAGAAACAACCAACATGATTGAGAGATTTTATTATATGGAACATGAAGGTAAGAGATGAAGTCTTATGGTTCCTGTACCTACTAAAAGCACCACAATTACAAACTCAAAACAATAATATTCACTTGCTCAACAATCCCACACATCAAACTCTTATCAATTAAATATTAATTTGTAGAAATGAAAAGGGAACTATCTACTCTGTCCAATGTCTAATTACTCACATTGATTCAAAAACAAGTGACTCTGTACTGAACTTAAAATGCATTTGAAATAATTTAGAACGCACAACTGTTAAATGTTCACACTCACACAATCACAAAAACATGTACAGGGAGGTTTACCTTGGTTGGGGCGGTGGGCCCTTGCCGAACCAGCAAGGTACCTCTAAAGAGATAAAATACTAAAACGCTTTACTTGTGCTCATGAATTGCACAAAAGATTATTTGCATTCATTCAATTTGTAGATTGAATCAACAGTTCAACATTTCGTACATTATGACAATATCTATCACTATTTTCTTGCTACTTGCTTCATTACACCATTAATTATTATTTTATCACCTATACAACATCCCTTATAAAGAAGGTGAGCCATTAATACCAATATCTAAATAAAATTATCAAATGGTTTTAAAATATTACAATTGGAAATTCATATCGAATATCTAGGGATGGACTTCATCCTCCTGACACGAAGTGCATGAGTGATGATGTCTATCGTGATCTCAAAAACTACTTCAAGAGACTTCTATTCAATTGACTTCTTGGAATCCCCATCAACATACTCTCTCAACATGTAAATCATGTAAACAGGGGTTTGGTACCGGATGAACACAGTTAGAACTATGATTACCAGATTAGGCGCAAAGGTAGTACCAGATCAGGTGCAAAGGCAGTACCAGAATAGGCACAAGAATGGTACCGGATGCAATGCTGAGTATGTTGGTACAAGATGCAATGCTGAGTTGTGCTGGTGCAGGATGCAATGTTGTGTGGGTACTAGAATAAACGCTGAGCTGGTAGTACCGAAATAGGTGGAACATTGGTACCGAAATAGGTGGAGCATTGGTACTGGATCAGACAGGGTACCAGATCTTGCAGGGTACCAGATCCAATGAAGTACTGAATCATGATATAGTTTAGTACCAGATTAAGATGCTTAAGATTCAAAGTGATTAGGATCATACATAACCAATCATTTAATTGAATTAAATCAAGAAAACTAAACAAATCATGCCTTAATAATAAGTTACCTCTCTATGCATATGGACAAGGTCATCAAGTGGATTTGTGGAGGAAACAATCAATTATATACACATAGCATAGGTAAAATAGGTTAAGATAGAGGGTAATATAGGATATTAGAAGTGTCAAAATGGAGACTCAACATTTCCCCATGCTAAATTCATTGCATGTCCTCATGGAACAACATCAAAACTGATATTCGAAATGTTTGTAAAATTGAACCATTCCCCATCATTTCTCTGGTTGTAAGATGTTAAGACTAGAATATTCGGTCCTAAGTTCCTTGTTAATCACCCTAGTGTATTGGATCAATTGTAAGACTTTGTTGTGTTTAACAGAGACCTCATGTTGTGCATCCTGTAACCTTAAATTATATTCTTTTATTTGTGCATTCTCTGCCTTAATGTGCCTATCCAACACTTGGTACTCTACAATTTCTTGTTTTAGCTTCCCAGTATTCACTATCAATTGTTGTTTGCTCAGAGAATTTTCAGGATCAGAGGTGGTCGTTTGTTCAATCACCTCCTCTCAGTCTTCCTTCTCTTTTCTTAGACCTCTCAATGTTTCTATCACCAACCCATCGGTCTCACTAATCGTAGATCCATAGCCACTTTATTTCTCTGGATAATTCAGAATATTAATGGGCTCTTCTTGAAGAGAAGGAACATGTGGAACTATTGTTTGCTTGGCCGTGCTTCTGGTGGTCCTTTGTATAGGAAGTGAGACTTCCTCAGATTTGATGATAGGGGTGGAATTCTCCTCAAACAACTTCCTCTTCTTCATCTTAATAGTAGTTATATGCCTAGAAAATTGTTTCTCTTCTATCGATTTGATTTTCACCTTGGAGGACCAAAGTGTGGGTTTTGGGGCCTTCCCTTGCTCAACATTCCCTATTTCCACTCTGGAGGATTGAGGTGTAGSCTYTGAAATTTGTTTMTTTYGAGCYRTCCTCATTTTGAAMTTCCTCTTACTTCCACTTGTCATCTTAGGATTTTCTTCTAACTCACTAACYGATTCTTGAGGAGACACAATAACTGCTTCAAGGGTATTTTCSAACTCCTTAACCTATTCTTGAGGGAGCTCAACAATGGCCTCGGGGGCATCATATGAAACGTATTTTTGATTTGTCTTCTTCCTCTTCCTCTTCTTACTTTGTGGTAATTGATATTTAGGACTCAATATTGGACTAGGTACTTTATACTGGGAAAGCTTCTCCTTCTTAGATGTGGTGGGCCATTCTAGGATTCGTTCTGCTGAAACACCCTTCTTTTGACCCTTTTTCTTGCTCTGAATGTTGAGTTCATGGGCCTTTTCCAATTTGCCAACTGGCTCTGGTGATAACTCAATGGTTTCTTCATGAGCACTATCTAATCACTCACCTAGCTTAGAGTCCTTCCTCTTCTGTCTTTTAGCTTTTGGAATCAAGGTTGGAATTATTTTCTGAGATTGGGAGGCTCTCTTCTTTTTTGATGTAGTAGGCTCCTTCAAAACAAACTTTTCTTTCTCTAATTCCTTAATAGGTTGGGATGAGCTGGGTGTAACAGTGGCTTCTTCACCCCCTAATTTCTTCCCTTTGTCTTTCTTTTCCTTTCTGTTGGACCCCTTACTGTGTATTTTTGTTTCTTGTTCCTCTATAGATTTGGGCATTCATTCCTAAGAAAATTTTTGTTGGAGTAGTTTCTTCCAACTACTACCTTGTGTCCTGAAGGAATAAACGACCAAAAGTTTCATTAGGCCATGGTGATGGAGGCTAGTTTCAGGTTCCTTGGAAGCTGATTTCACTCCTCTCACCATTTTATATAAACTCATCCATAAGAAGTTAGGAAAATCAATTTGTGGCCCTCCTTCAAAATGTGACAGAAGTTTCAAATGGTATAGGAAGGTTACTGCATACCTCCCATCACAGGTGAGAAATATCTGCAAACTAATGAGAATCATCCAATATTATTTTTTGATGTAGCTTCGAGGAATTCCCTTAGTCCAATCGAGGTCTTGATGTTTTGGCCTGAGAAATTTTTGACAAAGCTTCCTGTCAATGATCACCCCCTTGAAGTATTTTTCTCTAGATGAAGGGAGGCCTGTAGCCTCTGCTATGGTGGCCTCTGAAATTGTCAACTTCATATCTCCAAACTGAACACTTTCTCCATCATATATCTGTGTAAAAGCAAGAGAGACTCCTTCGTGATAGCCTTTAAACTTCTCCAAAAATGGGACCCAACCGGCCTGTTCAAATATTTCCCTGCAAGCTTGATATTCTGGTGTTTCCCTGTATAACTAGAACACAGGCTCATGCCTTTCGACCCCCATTCTAGCTTAAAACAATTCTTAAGGCGTATGAGGCATGGAACATGGGATCAAGGGTTGAGTACTGGATCAATGCAGACCGTGATGGAGTACCGGATCAATGCAGATCGTGATGGAGTACCGAAAGAGGATAATTATGAAAAATATACAAAGGTATGGGATCACAGTGTGAATGCAAGTGGTGTGACAGTATAAATGGTAAATAAAACTCATCTGGATAGAAAATCCATCCAGAGGAGCATTTATAAATTAATATTCAGTTTACAATGGTCACATATAGGGTAATGATGACAAGGCAAGACAGGTCAAATTCATGAATAACTTAAGACTCGTATGAAATTTGGCGTTAGACAATATTCACGGGAGTGTTGGATAATGATGACAAGAGATGTAGTCTTTATGACCAAAACTCATGAGTATGAAATGGTCTGATGTCATCGAAATCATGGTTTGACATGCATAAATATGCGGCTCGATTCATTTGTATGGAATGATATTGAATCATGGGATTATGACGTTTCTCTACCAAATAAATGGAAGGCATGAAATTGATCCTATTAGAGGCACAATTACCTCGTACTCTCAGCATTTCGGGTATATAGGAATGTTTTCTTCACAAGGAAATGTAGACGAGGACTTGCAGAAGTTCTTGGTAGGGAGTGTGCCATAATTTGAGAGTAACCACATGTTTAATACATAATTATCCTAATTCCTTAATAAAATGAAAAAATGTTGAGTTTATACGTCCTAGCACTTCAAACACTTAAATCGAGCAACAAAACTTGAACATAGGATAAGGGATACCAACACCTTATTACCAGTACCAGATCACCTTAGTACCGGATGAACACAAAGTTGTGCTCAATACCAGAATAACAAAGACCTTCTCCTTTGGTACCAGATGAGCACAAAGGCGACCATCGGTACCAGATAAATAAAGAGTTTTGCATAGTGCCAGATGGACACAGAGTTTTACCCAGTACCAGATGAAAACAAACCTCCTCCCATAGTACCGGATGAACATAGAGATGTTTTTCAGTACCGGATGAATGAAAAGATGTTTTCCAGTACCAAATGAGCACAAAGGCAAACATTATATTCTGATACTCGAGGAGAATTTGACACAGTACCTGGTGGTAGTGCTTTGTAGACTGAAACTTTTGTAGATTGCACTTTATAGAAGTAGCTGGTGTTTTATGGTGTTCTGGAAGAGGATTTGTGATCTGATTCAACTGAAAAACCATGTAGGTGAAACAAATACCAACACTTGATGTAGGAACTCTGAATTTGTAGTGGAAGTGTCAGAATAAGGTAAAAGAATTTGGTGTCTGGGCTCCAAGATTTTTGACAAGAAGATACTCTATAGCTAGATGACCACATGTTGAGATTTATAACCCTCCTCGTTTGGAATCAGGCTGATCACTTCTCCTGTTGGCACTTCCTATTTATTACAAAAATAATAATCCTAACTAATACTTTTCTGTGGATTTTTCTTGAGCCCAGATTAGTTAATGCTCGCCGGTATTTTCAATTTTAAAGAGTCTGAAAAAATTAAGAAAACTCTATATACTGTCCCATGGATTTTTCTCGAGCCCGGGCTAATTCCTACTCATCGATATTTTCAATTTTTAGGAGTTTGAAAAAATTAAAGAAAACTCCATATACTGTCCCATGGATTTTTCTTGAGCTTAGGCCAGTTCCTGTTTGCCGGTATTTTCAATTTTTAGGAGTCTGAAAAACTTATAGAAAAATCCTCTTGGAAGATGTCCTCCTTATTCATTTATCTACATGAGAACACAATCAACTTTTTGTGTTTATTTGTCACATCAACAAAAGAAAAGTTCTATCTAATGACACACCTATTTAAAAATATGTACAAAGCCAAATTAATTCACACAATCAAACTTACTGTGGTGGGTCAGCAAGAGGAGAAACCCCCTTGCATACTAGTTGCATTTCAGAGCTCTGAAGAACATGTTTGACAAAATCCTCTTTGGATAGAGGCTTATGATAAACCTTCAATTGATGCCCATTTACGACAAAGGGAGTCTGATTCTCATCAATATTCTTTATCTTTACTGAACCATTGTCATAAACTGTATCAACTTCATAGGGTCCCAACCATCTAGTAGACAATTTACCTTTAAAATTTTTAAACCTACTATCATACAGGAGGGCCCAATCACCTAACTGAAAAGACTTCTTCTTGATGTACTTGTCATGCCATTTAGTCCTTTGTTCTTGTATAAGGGTGGTCCTTTGAAGATAATATTGTCTGATCTCATCAAGCTCATTCAATTGTAATAGCCTCTGTTTTTTAGCCTCATCCAGATCCATCCATAGTTGCATGGCAGTCCTGATGGTTTTTACTTGAAATTCTATGGGAAGCAACACCTGCTTCCCATACACCAACTCATAAGGTGTATGGCCTGTTGTGTTTCTCCAAGCTGTCCTATGGGCCCATAAGCCCTCAAACAACCTATCAACCCATTATTTGTGATGCATCTAAATATTCTTGGTAAGAATAGCCTCCATCACCTTGTTAGTTGATTCCACCTGCCCATTTGCTTGAGGGTGATAAGGAAAATATTTTCTATGTTTGATTCTATACTGTTCAGTAAGAGATTTGACCAAATTGGAGGTGAATTGGGTTCCTTGGTCCGTGACTATTTATCGAGGTACACTGAAACGAGTAAATATTTCTTCGAAGATAAAGTCTACAATAGATTGTTCATTAGCATAATATAAAGCTTGATCTTCCATCCATTTATCCACATAATATGTGCAGACCAAGACATACTTCTTTATTCGAGACATAGGGTTAATGGGTCCTACAAAATCCAAAACCCATTTTTCAAAAGGTTTAATTACTACATGAGCTTGGAGGGGCATCTGATCAACTGTAGTAGGTTTTCCCATCCTTTGGAAAGCATCATAGCTGGACACATACTTCTATGCATGTTTGAAAATAGTTGGAAAATAGTAGTCGGACTATAAAATATTGTATGTTGTCCTTTTATCAGCAAAATGGCCTCCACATGGACCATCATGACAAGCTTTGAAAATATTCTGCATCTCATCATCTTGAACACACCTTCTGATCACCAAATCAGGCCCAGTTCGGTATAAGCAATCATCATGACACATGTAATTGGCACTTAGCTGGATAATATTTTGTTTCTCTGAGGAGGACAGATTCTGAGGTAGCTTTCCTGTCACAAGATAATTGGCTACATCTGCATACTAAGGAATGTAAGTAGAAATAGAAAATAGATTCTCATCCAGAAAATCATCATCTAATGGATTATTATCACCTGCATGAATGAGTCTAGACAAGAAATCATCAACTAAATTATCTTTTCCAGGCCTATCAATAATGGTGATATTGAATTCTTGTAGTAATAACAACCATCTAGTCACTCTAGCATTTGTAATAGTTTGTTCATTAAAAATATGATGGTTGAATGGTCAGTATGTACAAAGACTTCATACCATGTTATGTAGTGTCTGCATTTGTTAATGGCATGCACTACTGACAAAAATTCATTTTCCATGATAATGTAATTTACTTCAGTAGGTGAAATATTTTTTCTAAAAAAGTATATAGCATAAGGAATCTTGCCTTCCCTTTGTCCTAAAACAGCCCCCAAAACGGTATTTGAGGCATCCGTGAAAATATGAAAATGAAGAGACCAATTTGGTCCTCTCAAAACAGGGGCACTTGACAACTTTGTTTTCAAAATTTCAAAGGAGATTTGACATTGTTCATTCCAACAAAATTCAGCCTCTTTTTTTAATAGTTTGAACAACTGGGCAACTAGATTCGAAAATTTTTGAATGAACCTCCTATAGTAACCAGCATGCCCTAAAAATATTCTGACTTCTTTTTGTGAGCTAGGGATTTTGATTTGGGAAATGATGTCAATCTTGGTAGGGTCTACTCTTATTCCAGTACCAGAGATGTGGTGACCTAGAACAATTCCTTTAGTGATCATCATTCTAGACTTTTCATGATTGAGGAAAAGGTTGGTTTCTTTACACCTAACCAATACTTTCTCCAAATTGTCCAATGCATGTTGGAAATCATCCCCATACAATGTGAATTCATCCATCCAGACTTCTACACAGTCATGGGTCAAATCCGAGAAAATGGCCAAGACAACCCTTTGAAAGGTAGCAGGGGAATTACACAAACTAAAAGGAAGAACCCTATAGGCATAGGTCCCCCATGGGAAGGTAAATGTGGTTTTGTCCTAGTCTTCTAGTGAAATTTGGATTTGATTGTAACCACTAAACCCATCCAAGAAAGAGAAATACCTCTTCCCAAACAAAGTGTCCAAGACCTGGTCTATGAAAGACAAAGGAAAGTAATCTCTGTAGGTAGCCTTGTTCAATTCTCGAAAGTCTACACAAATCCTCCATTTACCATTTTTCTTAGGGATGATAACTAATGGGAAGACCCACTTGATATTTGATATAGTGTAGATGAAATTGGCCTCCAGGAGTTTTTGGAGTTCTTCTTTCACTATGTCTTTCAAGGTTGGATTCATTCTTCTTTGGGGTTGCCTAATAGGTCTGATCTGATCATTAGTGTAAATATTATGAATACAAGTGTCTAGGTGGATCTCTTTCATGTGAGAGTAATCCCATGCAAAATCACCAGATTTCCCTTCAATCATTTGTATCAACTTTTGTTGATGATTTGTTTCTAAGATAACATTGATATACAAAGATTTTCCAGGACTATTTTCAATAGCCTGAATAGCTTATTCTTTCCCTTCATCTACTTGTGAAATGATGGCTACTGTAGAGGTGGAGGGGTGCCAAATTTCTTGGAATTCAGAGCTAAAGATATGTGTATATTCAGGAAAAGATTGAGGATATTCAATGCATTCTGTATCAACAAAAAATAGGCTTAAGATTTGTTCTTCAGTTTGCTCTTGAACTCCTTTTACCTGTTCAAGTGTCAACATGGGATGAGTACAGTCCTCCTCCCCATAGGGAGTCTCCAACCAGAGAGGAACTTCAGTGGTTGGTTGGACAAGGGGAAAGAGGATAAGTTTCTGACTTTGAGTGCCATTGGAAAGTGTCATCTCTCCAGATCGACAACTATTAAATGCATTAGCAGTGGCCAACTAAGGTCGAACAAGTACTACTGGATGTCCTGGTTTGGAGGATTTGGGATGAATCACATAGAAATCCATTGGGTACTCCCAAGAATCCAAGGTAACTGTTATATCATCTAAAATTTCTATTGGGGTGATGACTGATTTGTCCGCTAGTTCCAACAAAGTCTGTGTTGGTCTTAGGTGATTTAGTTGCAACATCTTCATGGCGTGAACCGACATAACATTTATTGTTGCCCCTATATCAATAAGTGTATTTGGCAAAGAAACACCATTAATTTATATGGTTACCACTGGGTTTCCTGGATCACTATATTTGGATGGAATTTCTGATATAAACTCTGATAACTGTCCAACCACTTGTATGACAGAAGCCTCCTTCCTCTTCCTACATGCATTTTTAATGCAAATATCCCTTAAAATATTAGCATAAATAGGTATATCCTTGATGGCCTAAAGTAGGGTAATCTTCACACATATATTTCAAAGTTCAGTCTCTAGATTATGTCCTAGAGGTTCCTCAGATTTCTTCATGAGTAACCTTTCTGGATAAGGATGAGGATTCATTTTCTAAGGCATTTCTGCTGGGTGAGAAGTGTGAGGAGGAGTTTCCTGTTGTACAGGGGTGTTTCTTTCTTCATTTAATTGGTTAGCCATTTGTTCTTCTCTTTGAACTGCTTGATTATCTATTTGTTATTCTTCTTGAACTGCATTATTATATACTTGTTCTTCTTATTGAATGACCACAGTAGGATTTGGTTTATTTACAACCCTCCCTGATCTTAATTCAATTCCATTAAATGGAGAAGGAGTTATTACATAAGTGGGGAAGTTTTGTACTTCAATATTTTGTAGAGGTTGTGTAGGTCTATTACTTGGATTTAGAATAGGTTGTGGAGTAATAGGGGTAGGCCGAGGAGGGTTTGGAATAGGTGTAGATTGAATTTGTTGCTACAGATTTGGATTCATAGGAAGTGAAAGTTGTTGCTACAACTGTGGAGGTGGAGGAAGAGAAGGAGGATTAAATCCTAGGAGCAACTGAGAAATATTGGAAGGGTATTGTGGGTAGGTGGGAAATGTTGTTGGCTGAAAAGTAACATTCCCATATGCAAGACCTCTCCATCCTTGTTGCCAAGGATGGATTTGTGGTTGTTGTGGTCACCATTGAGGATAAGACATGGAAAGTACCCCTTGTTGTTTTGAATATTGTGTGGTAGGGTCTACAAACATATTGGGATTTTGTTGTCTCCATGGCCTCTTGGGGGGATTGAATGTTTCATGAGGCTCTCCCCCTCCCTTGAAAATGGATTTAAGGCCAGGTAAAGAAGGGCACTCATTGGTAGGGTGATATTATGTCCACAGGCCACATATTTTGATAAAATTAAGAGGGAATTCCTTTTTAGGATGCCTTTTCCTACACCGAGGACAGAAAATTGCCAAAGTAGCATTTTCTTCTTCTTATTTCCTTTTAATTTTAATGGTATCAAGTTGGGAACTGATGGTGTTTAGGATGTTTGTTTTAAATTTTTCTAGTAGATTCCCCAATTCAATCCTAGTAACACCTCCTGGTGTGGGTTTAATAATTCTGTTTGTGGGATCCTTTACACTTTTTCATGTTTTGGCTCGACTGTGGGAGTATCTTTTACAATACTCTGCTATGTCTACAAATGGATTTTGGTACACATATCCAGAAATCATGAGGTTTAGTACTTCAATGCAGTCATTCCTGACACCTTTTAGGAAGATGGTCCTAACTGTGGTTCTGTCTAAGGCAAATTGCTTTGTCTTTTGGTAGTTGTATAAGAACCTCTCTAGGTAATATTCCAAGCTTTCTTCCTCAGATTGCTGAATTTTAAATATATCATTCCTATCATCACTAGGTCTACAGTAATCTTTATATTTCTGGAGGAAGGTCTCCTTCATACCACACCAAGATAATATAGTGTGTTCTCCTAGTCTCATAAACCACCTTAGTGCTGCATCTTTTAGTATAGCTGGAAAGAGTTTTAATTTTTGTGCATTATTAGTGTAGTTATAGCTCCTACATAGCATATCAAATTCAAACAAAAATGAATCAGGATCTTCTGTTGACATACCATGGAAGTGAGGCAATGAGGAAAATGGAATATTCTTCATAGAAACATCTCTGGAGATGTCTAGTATTGGGAATCCAAATGTCTCTGTTTCATTAGCTGCATTTCCTTCCTCTTCTTCCATATCTCTGTATATGTTGTAGGGTGGTGGTGATGTCTCCCCACTATGTGAAGGTTCAACCACTGGGTTATTTGGTATATCTAACTATTCCAATACCTTGTGTGTTTCCCCAATGGCAGATGCAACTTCCTCTATCACTACCTCTGTCTCTTTTCCAGCTCCTCCTTCTGATGGGTTTGCTAGTGCTTCCCCTCTTTCTTGTTGTATTATGCTTTCAATATGAACAATGGCTTCAGATTTAGTGCATTTGGATGTTGTTTCAATTGTTGACTTTGAGCTTTCTCCTATGAGAATTTTACCTGCACAAATTTTAGATGAATTTATATATAAAATGTTAATAAATTAATAAAAAATAAATGATTCCATTTTTTTTTTTAATATTAACAAAATAAATTACCAAAAATTGTTTTGAAAGAAATCAAAATATTTAAACAACTATTTTTTTTTTTACATATAATGTTACTAAATTTACATTAATTTAATAACATAAAATAAATTAAATACAGAACCACTATAAGAAGAACACGTAATATTTATATACATAACCATTATAAGCAGAACACGTATCTCCCATTAATGAGCTTTAATGAGATTTTTTTATCATGCTATTAAAAACGTGGCATCTGTTGGCCCCTATGTACCTCCTTTTCCATTTTTCATGCTGTTTACCTTGCCTTTTTACAAGTCCCTCCATTTTTCTAGTATCCTCTTTTGTAGATCACCACCAGGGGTCTGAGTGATCCCCGTTTGGGCACTATAGATATAAAAGTGAGATGCAAAACCTGTTGTGTTATCATGGCATAGTGCCTGTTGGCATTATTGATTGCGTGTTGTCATTGATTTAAACATGAGTCAAACATGTACAGTAATCAGAGAAAAGGAAGATCACCTTGTGGAAGAAGTAATTTGTGATCATTTTTTATCATGATAGGATCAACAATGATCCTATGATTCAAAATCTCAGAAGATATGGTGCATTTGAAATCACACAGAAGACAGATCCTACATAGAAGAATCCTTTGTGAAGGATCGAGGAAGAATCCTATTCGTTGAGACAATGTTTGGGAGTAATTGCAACCATCAGATTAGTTAGAGCCACTAATCAAATCCAAGTGGAAGGATAGCATAAGTCTAAGGAAATTGGAGATATTGGTTGACCTGACAACTAGGATTCAAATTTGCTAAAATATATCATTTTCCCTTTCTAAACATATCTCCCAACAAATAAATGTTGAGATAGCCATCCATATTGTTATTAAAATTGGTTTATTATGAAAGGATCCCAAGTATCTTTTATGCCAAACTACAAACATTTCATTCCAAGAGATAGGAAGTGAGACCTTATCTGGAATTCCATTAAAATGTTTCCAAACCTGCAATGAATATTGACATTAAAAAAAGAGACAATTTATCACTTGTTGAGATGCATAAAACACATCTGTATGGTCCCTAGATTCCTTGAATTTTCATGTTCTTTGTTGTTATCATCCTTCCATGAACCATGATTTAGCTAAAGAAATTGATTTTAGGAAGCGAGTATCCTCTCCAAATATATTTCCATATATAGGAACAAGGAGGATTTGGAAGATATTGAAGAAGGCTAGTATACCCTACTTTCACTGAATATTTCAAACCACCCGATCCCCACCCCCACTCATCGAGGGTGTTACAATCCATAGGGCCACATCCAACCAAATTCTTGAAAAGTATCTCTACGGAGGTAGAAAGGAGCCTAAGTGGAGAGATGTTTTTCCACCTGTTAGCAACATTACTTGTCTTCAACATCGGGATATCCAGGTCTGCAGGTTGCACGAGGAGCGCCCAAGCGCAGTGAACAAAAGAAGTCATTTTTGGACTAAAAATCAAGCGAGCGGGAAAAATTATAGTGTCAACGATATGGATCCATCCATATGAGCATATCAATGGTTGGCGGGAAACACAAATAGAAAGGTGCACTGAAGATAACACAATGGATGGTGCCCATATTATGTGCAGGGAAAGAATAGCAGTCGTCCATCCAGAGGACGTGTGGCGCGAGATCTAGTCGCGTCGGCTTTTCGGCAGTCGCGAGTTCAAAGGGTGAAGGTTTCATGTCGTTGTACATCTCAAAACCCCGAATCCCGAAGTGCCGAAAGTGCCCAAAGGTGGGCCCACCATACCGAGGAGCAGTCTCAGCTGTCCATCTAAAGGGGACACCTAGTGCATGATTAGGCTCCCCACCTTCTCACCCATCGCGATTTCAAAGCGCAAGAAGCAGCTCCCTCATATCCCCAATGCGCGAAGTGACGAGAGCATCCAGGACGAGAGCGTCCAGGACCTGGGGCCCGTAGCAGTTGTTACACATCCAAATCACTCAAAAGGATAAGTGTCGCATAGGCCTCTTGCTTGTCGCAAGTGTCGCAAGTTGGTCATGAAGTGTCGTAGATATTGTTGAGTCATGTCACCTCAATGACGACACTACAGAGACACTTAAAATAGCTCATTTACTCAGTTTGAAGGAAGAAAACCAGTCTGCTGAAGTCAAACATCTCTTAACACCTTAGAAGGCTTCATAATCAAAGGTTTGGAAGGAGAACGCTCCTCTAATACTACCTGAGGAGCGATGGCGCCCTTCCACCATGACTGAGGAGCGTTATAGCACTCTTCCACCCCTTTGCAGGAGCGCTTCCCAACTTTGGAGCGCTGGCGCTTCTCTAGACCTTTCTCAAAGAATTGTAGCACTCTGTGACCCCTCTGAAGGAGCACTCCCTATTATGGGTGAATTGTTGAGCCCGGTGAGAAAGATAAGGGGCCCCTCTGAAGGAGCACTCCCTATTATGGGTGAATTGTTGAGCCCGGTGAGAAAGATAAGGGGAGAATCATTCAAGTTTGGGGAGTAGTTGAAATCGAATTCTTGGTTCTGTCAAAAGATCTATAGACCAAGGAGGAGATCCCCAACTGGTTCTAAACATAACTCAAGTGGTTAAGCCCTTCCCAACCTATATAAGAAAACTCTATGGTGAGGAGAAAGGGGAAGGAATTACATATGGGAAACTTATGATCTTGGAGGAAACTTGCAGCCAGCTAGAGAAGAGTAATCAGTGCAGCTGCTGCCATCCAGGTTGTGGATCTTTCAGGCAAGGGTTAGACGAAGAGGACTTGACGAAGCTGTCGCATTCGCATCTACGATTGTAAGTACTGTTGTCGTCATTCTCATTAATATGACAAGCTTGGCCTGTTTCTTTCTAGTTTGTGTCTAATGTTGTATAATGTTGCATGAACTTATCATTTAATGGTAGATCTGTTTTCAAGCTAATGTCAATAGAGTAGGAAGTGGTCGTATCTTGTTTTGTCCACAGCCTTCAACGAGGAGCAAAATATTGGAGCGCAACTCGGAGCGTGCAGGGACAAACGTCGATTAAAAGGTACTTCTACCATCCCTCCTTCTCATGCATTAGGCTNTCCATGATAAGCACTTTTCTGTCTAAGGTTAAGGTCAAGCCTTAGAGGTCGATCTACTTGTCCGCAGGCAGATTTTCCTACAACAGTAGTGTCGGGTGAGTTTAGGACCGTCATATTTGAAGGACGCGTGGCACAAGATTAAGACGTCTCGGCGTTTCACTCATTGTGATTTCAGGAAGCATGGATCAGCCTCTTCATATCTGTGAACATCAAAAACACCTTCGGGAGTAAGCACAGGGTCATAGCCCGCGGTCACTTGGGAGACAAAGAGAGTTGTGCAAGAGGGGCCAAAGGCACCTAGTTCAGTTACAAAGGAGATCATCGCGACCTCCAGGCGCCATTAGATCTGATCTCAATCCTGTGTCTCACTTGGAGTAAATGAAGGCATGAATGGGTGATTGAAACCTCCTTTCATTCATTAAGTGTGAGATATGGAGGGTCTGGCAAGCGGTCTTCTCGAAGGGGTCCTGTGTATAGATTTTTCCAAAGAAGCCATGCCAAGGTATTCGAAGAGACAGAGAAGTCTGCACACGCTAGCTCGACACTTAATGGCTCAGCTACCCTCCTTACAAGAGCCATGCGCACTTAAGGTGGCATGTGAAGAAGTATTTCAGTACGAATTTGACTGAAAATACAC
>JASDQU011247360.1:4248-20878 GCA_032191745.1 Picea mariana
TGTTCCTAAGTTTATACTTAAGGCTCAAAGCATAATGTAAGGCATTAGGAAAAAAGGAAAGTTTTAATGTTTTCTTTTTCTACCTCAGTTATGTGAGAAAAATTCCTTACATTGAATTAACAATATAACAACTCAAAGGTCATTTTTCATGTCTGAGTTAAAATTAAAAGTATTGAATGTAATGAGAGAAAAACATAAAGTTGTTAGACAAAGAAAGGCATCAATCAAAGAAGAATCTTACTTTGTTACATAAGAAGAAAATAGATAATGTAACCTTAAATGAAGCATAAAGTGTAGCAATCTAATTAACTCATAGGTCTTGTATTTACTAACAGTAAATACAGAGGAAATGTGGTTTTCTATCAGATAACTAAATGAAATGTAATCACAGTAGATGTTGTAGTAAATTGTGATCAGACATTCATCAAGGAAATATATAAAAGATGTTGAAATGTGGAAAGATAGAATAACACATACTCGAACTAGACGAAATGTGGAATCTATGGTCTGCACTTGTATTAATTCTCAATGAGTAGAGTTTTCTCAATTACATCTAGAAAGAAGTAGCCTTTGTTCATTATTTTGAATATGTATTTATACAAAGATTCACAACCCTAAGTGGTTGGAATCCCCCTTATTTCTAAAAAGTAACAATTACAAAATGATAAAGGTGGAACGCTTCGTTTAGTTCTCCTCTGTCTCTTTCTCATGCTGGAAGAGGCATTTTCCTTCCTTGTTTTCCAACTCGGACACAAATAGTCTCTAATCATTCCTTGTACATATGATGTGTATAGGTTGCCTCATTAGTTCTTTGAAGCACTGCCTTTTCCTCACCCAGTACATTCGACACACCTTCTTACAAATTATGCTATTAGCCTAGAGGGTTCTGTCACATCCTTTGCCTTAAAAATATACAATTTCTTTTCTAATAGTGGCAATATGTCTTCCATTCTTTTGTTTTCTAAAGTCATTGACTGTAGCTGCAAATTAGGTTTCACCAACAATTTATCTATCTGAGCGATATCGACCTGTTTTAGCTGTGAGATTTCAGCCTAAGTTTCTTCTAAGATTGTTTTGATATCAAGTTGATGTTTTTCTATGTCAACTTGTCCCAGTACTTCGAAAAGAACACATTTTCCGAGGCCTAAAGACTCTTTAATCAGTGAGTGAAAATCTTCTTCATAAGCCTCTTTGATTTCCTTAGTCGTTCTTTTACTTTTGGCTATGTTGGCTTCCCAGGTCTTCAATATTATGTCACCTCTAACCTTCTCTGAAATAGACAACCTGGGAACTATAGACATTTCTTCTCTAGCTGATGATACAACCACCTCTTGCAAAGTGACTCGAGCCGCAGTAGCCTCTCTTTCTCTGAAACAAATATTATCCAATGATTCGTTCACCACTCGAAAATGATTTTGGATAATTTCCACCTTGTTAAAAAGGATTCATTGCACTAACTCCATATTCTTACATACCTCTAGTGCATGTTCTTGGAATATGGTTATATCTATAACCATTTTCTCAGTCAACTTCAACTTGGCTTATAATTGCTTTACCAATTCACTTTGTTGAATGGATTGTCCTTCGCTCGCCTGGACATTCCTGTGCATCTCGTCAAGACTGGTTTTTAGCTGTTGAATTTCTTGTTTATCACTGGCTCTAGTCTTCTCGAGACCTTTTTTGACTTTTCTTATGACATTATTTTCTACAGTGCTTATCTAATTTTGTAATTGGATTATCAATAGATTTCTCTGTTTCAATTGGTCTGCCATATTTCGACCGACCACTGATTGGCTATAGCGAAGGTGCCTAATGAACCAACCATTTCCTTGGTGAGCTCTAAATCCTCCAAGTCCCATCCAACAAATATCATCCTCTACCTTTTGGTTACTACCCCTTCTTTTTGCTGTGATTCTCTCCTGACTATGGCCCTCCTTTTCTTGCTAAATAAAAAGTTTGAAGGAGGTATCTCTTCAAGTGAGATCGGGGTAAGATCGCTTGCAAAAATAACTTCAGAACCAAGAGTTCTGAAACTTGAATGCAGAGGGGTTAGTGATGAAATAGGACTGCCTATCTTTGTGAACTTATTTTCTGGGTGCCATGATGTCAGAAATAAAACACGAATACCTATTACAGGGGATAATGCGTAAGCTTTCCTTGGATAAAACTCACTACTTTGATGAAGGTAAAAATGAAATTCAAAATAGAAAATTTTTATTTACTCTTAGTTTGCATTAATTCGAGCATGCTTTTACGAATGATGAATTTATTGTCTTTAATGAGGAAACTACATCTGGTGATACACACTCTATGCTAGAAATCATTTCTGTTGATCCATAATAAATGTTACTAAATATCAACGATTCGCGATCGAGAGTTTTGGATGGAACAAAATTGAAATATCCCGAAAGAGAATGTGTGAAATATTAATTTACACTGTTAATTTCCTTTTAAGATGTAAATTAATCATGTTTAAAACTCAATTCGTTCAGGAACTCGGGTTTCAGGAATTTTTGGATGTGATGAATGGTAAACCCCCAATTCCCGAAACGTGAAACGATTAATTATCTTTGACTTGGTTTGATTTAATTAATCAAGATTTAATCTTTCAGAATTTTATCATTTCGTAGGTTTGCAAATTGACTCTTTGTTGTATCTCTAAAAGGCCATTACCTGCAACGACGTGTCAAGGATGAATCACCCTAGAGGTGCCATGTGTTAATTTGAATAGTGTGAACCCTTAGATGGAAAGTTCAAAAAAAGTGTCACTTGTCTACTAGGATAAGACTCAAGACGCATGCGTACATCATGACTCGTGTCTTTTAAAACTTCGAGAACAGTTAAAATGGACATCTTTCAGATATTAGGATTTTGAATGTTAAGACATAACGAAATATCCTAAACGCAAAAATCCGAAGCAAATTTCAGTGATTTGACTCATTAATCATTTGGAGGCTCTACAAATCTGAAAGATTTAAGATCATTTGACCATACGGAAAACTTTATCAACGGTGAGACTCAAGCACGTTTTGTTCTTATTTAAGAGAAAAAATGAAATTTATTAAAGTCTAAAGTTTAGAAAAATATGTGTTCCAACATAGGCTCAATCTAGGGATCGTATCTCCCTGAGAGATACTGAAGAAAAGTAGACCAAGTTCCTTTATTGGGTAAAGGGAGTCATTATTGCAGTTCTTTGAAACACATTCTGAAAAAGGACACACAGAAGGACTTAGAATTTCATCCTTATCTCTGAAAACTTTCAAAACTTAAATATTCACGGATCTCAAGCTTAGGCTTATCAATAGCTTCCCTTTCTTAAAACTGACTTCAGATTTTCTTAAGTTAATCAAAACAACCTTAACCATTCTACCAGGCTATGTTCGATTTTGTTCACATCAAGGTAAAGTAATTTCAATGCTTTTAGTCAGGGAGTCTCGTGTTACCTTAGAATGTAGATCTAGTAAAAAAGAGAACTAGTTACTAGAGTACATTATAATTCATGTATAACAACCTTGCAGATATCGTAGACATTGCTTCACTGCCAGCGAGCCTGTTCAGTACCCCGGTGAAGTTATCTAATTCCCACATTGAATTTCCTTTCACCACTTCAATTAGTAATTTTTCATTTAAATGCTGAGATGAGGGCAATCATTTAATGGATTTCCTTTTGTCATCTCTTTTTGGACTAGATGAGGGCAATCATTTTATGAATCTCCTTTCACCATCTATCTTATATTTTTTTAAACATGAAGTGGGGGCAATCAATTTGTATACAATACACCAGGGATGATATATGCTTATAATTTAGCAACAGAGATCTATCAAATCACTTTGATTACTCTAGAATAATCCTCCTCTGACCTTCAAAACACCTTTGCCTACAGGGAAGTTCTCACGAGGAGTTTTTTTTTTCCAAGGACTTTCCTTGAGAGAAACTGATCAATTTAAACTTGTTAGAAGGGCTAATATAGTTAGGATTCACCTAGAAATACTTTTTTGTTGAGTTAAAGTTAGAGGAATCATAATAACTTTTACCTATTCTCCTTTTGAAGATTTGTTTATGAGTTTTCAAAGTTAAGGTGAGACCCTTTTTCCTCTATGAAGACCATGGGATGGTATCAAGACTCATGTGAAAATAGAACTTGAAAATGAGCAAGGGAACATAAAGAGGATTTAGTTGTTCTGTTGTGAGCACGGTCACTCTTATGGAAACTTTTTACTCGATTCTTGAAACTTTTTCTTTAAGGTATTCTTATTGCTTATTTTTTATTATAAGTTTTATTTCATTTATTTTATTCAGAGAAAACTCTTGATAATTAAAATGTAATTTTTCATTCCTCTGTTTATAGATTAGGTGAAAATATTTGTACATATGAGACCTCTGTCATACTAAGTGATATTTATTTGAAAATTTAAATAGGGCAGAAGCTCATACCTTAGATTTACTCTTATATTTTCAACCAAGTAAACTATTTATTTATCACCTGTTTTGAGAGAAAGCTAATGTTCTGATACATGAAGGTCGATTTCTGATGTCTCTTATCTCTTGGTTATCGGAAAGTATCCTATATGACAATAACATGAAGAGTGTCAGGAACTTACATGAACCAGAACTCTATGTGTTACTTATTTTTATATTTTTGTTTTTATGAAATCAACTAACCTGGTTTATTTACATTGAAAGTAAAACTTACTGAAAAAATGAAAAACTGTGAATAGAAAAACAAAGAAATCAAATGGGTATGTATAGTGAGAGTTTTGGAAACCAATTATTGCATAAAATTATTCAGGTAATGCCCTTTGATAAGGGCATTAAGGATTTTACCATCCATATTTTCTAACAAAAATGAATTCTTCCCTTCAGAAGCTATGATTTTGAAAGTTCCACACCAGATATGGTCGAATTTGTCATGCTTTCCTGAATCTTCCTTCCTAGCTTCCCACTTTAAAACTAGGTCACCAGGGAGGAATTCCCTATGTTTAGTTTTTTGGTCAAACAGGGATTTCATGTTATCCTGATACTTTTGAAGTTTTTCATCCACTTTAGCCCTATTTTGCTGGACTTCACTCAATTGATTTATTCTTCTAGTGACATGATTTGGCTCTTCCTTTTCATCTTTCCAGAGTTTCATTACAGGAAAAGCCAGGTTTATGGATAGTACCACGTCAATCCTGTACACCATTTGAAAAGGGGACATCCCGATTAATTTCTTAGTGCCTATCCAATTTGCCCACAAAGCATATTTCAAATGCACATGCCATGCTTTCTTATTTTCATTCAACACTTTTTTAATTATGGTGATCAAGATTTTATTTGATGATTTAGATAATTCATTGCCTTGAGGATAGTAAGATTTGGAATGGCCCAGTACAATATTGTACTTTTGGAAAAAACTAATCATCGCCATAGATTTAAATGCCTGGGAATTATATGTAACTCTCTTCTGAGGATAGCCAAATCTGGATAAAATGTTATCCTCCAAGAAATTATCACCACCAAATCCATAATGTTTCTGGTCATAATGGATTCTACCCATTTAGTGAAATAATCTGTAGCAGTCAAGATCCATTTGTGTTGCACGCTAGAGTTTGGATTGATTTCACCGATAAAATCCATCCCCCATTGTTGAAATGGGGCTTATGTTTTAACTGGGACCAAAGGTAATGCAGGAACTTCTACTTGCCTGAAAATAGTTGGCAAGGTTACTAGATTTGACTTTAACATTCACATCAGTGAATAATTTAGGCCAATAATATTTTGCCCTCAGGATTTTGTAGGACATTTCTCTTCATGCGTGATGTCCTCCACATACTCCTTTGTGAAATTTATTTATGACTCTCTCCATTTCAGATTCTACTAAACAACTTAGTAAAAATCCCAGAGGATCCTTCCAATATAATTGGCTATCCATGATACAATATTTTACTGCATGAAACTTCAACGTTCTAGCTTTGGAAGGAGTCATATTACCTGGGCACTGCAGAGTTAGAAGGCAAGAGACTATACATTTATACCAAGATGAAGAAGAGAACTTCTCTTGGATTTGAGTTATAGGTATTTGATCGTCAAATTCTTCTATATCTGGAATTTCTTCATAGGCTTGCAGATGATTTATTCCAACCGTTCTAAAATTAGATTCGGCTAGTAGCTTAGCCAAACCTTGTCCTCTGATGAGCTTTGTTGGTTTCACCTCCAGATCAAATTCTTGAATTTTAGCAAGCCATCGGCCCCTCCTTCCGTCACTATCGGGTTCAACCAATATATCTTTAATGAAACTGGTGGGTACATATGCAATTATTTTAGAATGTAGCACATAGGCCTTGAAAGCCTTTAGGGCCTTCACCATTGCATAGACATGTTTCTCTAGCATATCGTATCTCAACTCTACATCTCTAAGGATTTTACTGAAGAATTCTATTGGTTGTTCGATCCCTTCTTCGTTCTTCTATAGGAGTACTGCTACAATTGTGTGCTCGGATGCGAATGAGAAAATTAAGAATTCTTTCAGATAATCTGGGCTTGCTAGCACCGGTGCTTCACCTATAACTTTCTTGATGCATTCGAATGATGTTTTGGCTTCAATCATCCATTTGAATTTATTTTCCTTCTTGAGCATATCTGTAATATGGCCCAAGAGTTTACCTTCCTACATTGCAAAATGAGATTTCTTGGGATTCAGAGACAAACCGAATTTTTGACATTTTTCAAATGTCTGCTTGAGGTGTACTAGGTGCTCTGCATCAGATTTAGAAAACATGGTTAGATAATCACTATAAATGAAAACAAACTTATCTCTTTCACCGACGAAGGTGATGTCCATAGCTCGTTGGAAAGTAGCTCCTGCATTCATCAAACCGAATGGAATTTTATCATACATAAAGGTACCCCATGGGGTGGTGAACACGGATTTTTCTCTATCATCCTTATGGAATGAAATTTGATTATAGTCTGAAAATCCATCAATCATAGACATTTTATTTTCTACAACCAATTTTTCCAATACGTGATCCATTTTAGGAAATGGATAATTATCTTTGAGGGATGATTTGTTTAAATTTCTGAAATCTACACACAGTTTGATTTCACCGCTTTTCTTCCTGACCGGAACTAGGTTGGCTACCCACTCGGTGTTGGATTACTGAGAGGGGGGGAGAATCAGTAAAGCGTAATTATAATCCTTTTTCACAAATTTTATATTAATGTAGAATTATTATCCAATAATGATCAATAAGAAATAAACAATCAAACACATACACAGTACACTAGTGTTTTACGTGGAAACCCAAATCGGGAGAAAACCATAGAATGATTTTTCTTATATGTCTTGAAGAATTACATTCATTGGAAGCACCAACTTCCTTTGTTTTCCAACTTCAACTGGAAGGAGGCTCCAACCCCCTAGTTTCTCAGGCTACAACTTGAGGGAAGCTCCAACTCCCCAATTCTCTGGCTACAACCAGAAGGAGGCTACAACCCCCTATATTCTTCATCTATAACCGGAAGGTGGCTACAACCACCTGTCCTTTCCCCGTCCAACCACCCTGAAGTAGAAGTAGAATGATGGGACCACTATCAACCTGTCACTGTGATATATATTGTTGTACAATTGTATCAACCTGTACCATTGCCCTGTATCCAATCTGTACAACTACCCTGTAATCAATTTGTACCTGAACTGAACATGTATCTACAAAAATACAAAAAATATGTGACCTGTAGTGCTGCAGCCCACATCTGTACACTTCCTATATGTTATGAAACCCGCGTATGTATGTGCCTTAACTGTTATGCAACCTATGTATGCCTTCTAGAACTAGGGTTTCCTTTCACTTGAAAACTTTTGACCCTTTGTAATTTCTTTCACATAGATCTGTAACCTATCACTGTATCTAGACTATAATTGTACCCTGTGAATGCATCCTCATATATAACCTTTACTCAAGGAAAGTATGTATCTCTCTATTCATGTGTCATATAGGTATGTGTAATCATGAACAAGTTTAATATCCCTCATATGATCTTAGTCATCAACCCCTTTCTGATAATTAGTCTCTCAATACATCAACTACTACACAAATACAAGCTCTCAACCATGTACCATAAAATCCCTTAGACATTTGCCAAGAAATACAAGATGCTCCTCACAAGAAGTATTAATGATAAATATGCCAACACTGTATTTTTGTAGATCTGACTTACGTAGAAGATCCCATGTAGCCACTAGTCTCTCTAGTGATAATCCTCAAATATCCATTGCCATTCCTCATGCATACATCAAAATCCAACTATTCATAGAAATAAGACATACCTTTTGAACCAATGGATGGATCTGATGTATCTGAGAACTTTAGACCTTCCTGGGAGCTTGATCTTAGAATATAGAACCTCTGCATCTTCATTTTCTCAAGTTTCCATGGCTTTACCAACATGTACTCACCCTATACACAACCAACCCGCGTACGTATGATCCCTATACATAGAAATCCTGCATATTGTATGCACCCTATACAAAGATAGCCTGCATACACCTCAGAAAATAGGGTTTTTTGTAAATACGAGAATTTCACCGTCAACCCTTCATGCTACCTCAGATGTTCGCCACTTTAGATGTATCCACAAGTATTTACAAGAAGCTTTACACAAGAAAATAGATATACAAAATGTACAAGTGTGTGTTTAATGAGTGAGATTTGCCTCTTATTTATATCTTCATGTAGCTTTACACTTTCCTTATTTTAGGGCTTCTTCATTTAAAATAATTTATTTTTCAAAGCACTTTGACCCTTAGGGGCTTCTATAAGACTTATGAGGGGTTCTCCAACTTCATATGGTCATAAATCTCTAACCGTGAGGAGTTTTGTGATGTTCCACATACCACCGGAAATGGAATGACAAGAAATATCCATATAGGATAGTTTCACTGACAAATTCACTGTTCTTCATCTCATTATTCCATAATTAAGAATGGGTTCTATCACTTCGCAAAGCGTATTCCCGTGAGGGCTTTCACCATAATGGGACCACTTTGGAGTTCATCCACATTTACATCAAACAAACTTGGGTCCATTACCCGAACCAATCCTTGCAGAGGGTTTCCCACCAATCCTTGACATGGGGGACTGCCTTAAGAAGTGCAAATGTAATCTTTTCTCTGTTGGAAAAGTTATGGACCGATAAGTAACCCTCGAGTTGATTCAACCATTTTTCTAGAGCATATGCATCTATTTGTCCTTCAAATAAGGGAATATCAAAATTAACTTGTATCTTGAAAGGGGTCGGTCCTCCAAACTGATTGGTGCTCGAGGTTCCTTCCGTGTCGGTTGACAACCGTTGAAGAATTTGTGCAAAATTGTCCATCATCTCGTTCTGCTGTCACACGAGAGCCTCCTCGAGCAACATCTTGATAAGATCTCCTGCTACGTCATCTCATTTTTCCTCTGCCATGGGTGGTTGTTTGCGCTGGAGAGGGGTTTCTCTCTCGAGGGGTTGCGCCGGAGAGGGGTTTCCTCCGCCAAATTTATTAATATTTATTATTTTAGTTTATAATGGCTTACCTTTCATTTACTTTTCTATACATAAATGAATCAGCATGCATACATTTATTAAACAATAATTACTTCCAAACCTAAAAAAATTTATCATAATTTCATACTTCAAAAACTGTAAAATACACAAAAGAAAAATGAAAAAAGAAATTGATAAAATAAAACACATATTAATTAAAATGAAAAAGAGCAAATCAAAACGCAAAAGTAAACGAGTGGTGAAAATATTACACCAGAAAAGAAAAAATTAAATACAAGCAACACTAGAAAAAGAAAAAAGCAGATAAAAAAGCAAACGGAAAAGCAGAGAAAAACGCAAATCGAGAAGAGTGGTGGAACATATAAGCATAAATACATTTGAGGAAAACTACAGATCGTGGGATCGATCCCCACAGTTCATTGGATCGTGGGAGAGATGGTCGGATCTAGCCGTTGTACACAATACTCACCCTCAGCTATTTAGCCTCCATCATCGCCAACAGTATTACAACACCAATTACTCACTCAATATATGTCCTAGATTATGGAGAATCGACCAGACGACCTGCTACAACATTGGATTAGAGGATCGACCAATTATGGAGAATCGACCAATTAAAAGCAAAAAGCTTATCAAAACGACCAGAGGATCGACCAATTATGGAACATATCAAAAAGAAAAAAGAAAAAAGCTTATCAAAACGACCAGAGAATCGACCAATTAAAAGCAAAAAGCTTATCAGAACATAAAACGAGAAGAGTCATGGAACATATAAACGTCAAACATCTAGTGGTGGAACAGTTCATAGGATCAATCACCAGAGTTCATTGGATCGTTGGAGATATGGTCGGATCTAGCCGTTGCTCACAATACTCACCCTCAGCTATTTAGCTTCCGTCTCACGGATTATGGAGAATCAACTAGACGACCTGCTACAGAATTGGATTATTGGCTGGATGTATTCTATTCATGCATGTCCATACAATCTATGTACTCAATGCCAATACTTTGGTAGGTAATCAACTCATGCATTTCACCTTTCCAAATTCTGTCAGCCAAATATTTGTATTGCTTTTATTTGGATATGTATTGTTCATAATTTCATGCTGCTTACTTTTCTTATGTATTCTTAATGCATGTCTGCAGGTCAATAATCAACCTCTATTATTTTATATTGTTGTAAAATGGAGGGAGTAAATATAAAAAAACTACGAATTTGTTTCCGCTGCAACCAACACAGAGCAGCATGGATTTGGGATCTATTCACTACTAGGTGCATCTCGATCATTTACTCTCTTGTCATAAGCTAGGAACTTAGGTCAGTTTCTTTTCATTTTGAACTTGCAGCTACTGGAAGAACAAATAGAGCTGCAAAAATTTTTCTGTCTCTCGTGCATCAATGCTGTCGCTTAATCGAAATCCCTTCGAATTCATCTTCACGGTCATATGGACTGACTTCCCGATGAAGGACCCTTCTCCCCCCACCCCCCTTACTGAAGGTTTGGTTGCGGTCTTGTGTCCACTACCAGCATATACACGTATGTCAGTTCATCTGGATATGAAGAACAATGTCCTAATCCGCTAAATTACAATTTTTCGTAGTCAATTTAGGGTATAAAATAGGTATCATATTGCATCAAATATGGTTGATGAGTTGATAGTTAAAGAATTTCAATAAAATGCATCAATAGGTATCATAAATTGCTAGGGTGGACTTTAGAAACACATCCATAGAAATGATCATCTTCTCTGAAAGGAAAGTCTCTATGGTACATACGAGGGTCTATAAGCTCTGTTCCAATACAACACACATACCTAATCGAGGAGAAACGCCTAGAAAATAGCTCATGGTAACACTCCTGCCAATTCTGCATTGCATCCAGTAATTAGTGGCTCATGTCGGGTCTTAGGGTCGAGTGCATTTCATCCCTGTTCATTAAACTGTATGTGATGGAACTGTGCCTATATGATATTATGGATTAACAACCAAAATAATTTGGTGGGTTTCAAACAACTCTACCGGGTAGATCATTACAATGGTACATGAAATTTATACACTGTCCAGAGGGTCCTCCTATTGGTCCTTTCCTAGGAAGACCTTCGGGTGTAGTTACATAGGTGACTTCAGTAGCTCCATTTCATCATGCAACGTCATTCCACGGCACAACACCTTTCCAAAATATGTAGCCAGGGGAATATTTTCCAAACATACAGTCATCCTCTTCAACACTACCCCAACATGACTAAAGCATATTCTTTAGTCCTGGGCCCTGAATACTCTATATTTTTAGTTTTGTAATACTAGTACTTATAATATAGATAAATGTAGAGCTTTCTCATTCTGGTTTATGTGAGTTCTGAGGTACCTAATCCGATGTGGGTCCCGAGTGGTTTTGTGATGCTTGTACCATGCACGTTGTAGAGGTGCGAGATGCGTGATTCCAAAATATGGGTTGCTTGGTGTAGAGAAGGTGAATAACCATTATTTCCGGCAGTAGACAATCAAATGTAATGTTCTAGACAATAACAACTTCAAACCAATTACCTGAAGCTTAACTCTACTTTCAGAACACGACACCATATAAAAAGCACACTAGTCTAAATGGGGTTCTTCAGCCGTCCATGTTGCCCATTGTTCGGGCCTCTTTGTCAATTTTTGATAACACGCTTTTGTGGCCTCAATTCATCCACTGACTGACGCTATAGAATATTACTTCTTCCATTGGATGAAGAGAGGTGATTAATGTATCCAAATTTTCTAAACCTGTGACTTGTTTGCCAGTAAATTTAAAATGAATTATTACCTTCAAACAAGAATTTTATTATTGTGTTAGGTGATATTTTTCTTGTAACAATTGCACCATCTATTTTAATGATGCTTCTGTCATTCTCTTCTTTCTGTTTTTTGAATGGTTTGAAGATAGCTTTGATGATACATTAAGGCAAATACAATTCTTTGTTATTTGCATAAAAACAAATCTACTCGATACTGTTGTTGGTCAAAAAGTCCAGACATTTAGATGTCATAAAATGAAATTGGAAGCATATTCACTTACTCCCTTTKCACTTATATTTTATWTCCATATGKTCTATCCATATTYACTTACTTACCATTAAAACATATGTTCCATATATTTTAATGGTAAGTAATTTTAGATTGAATCATAGGATGTCCCTTAAAATGCACTGATACAACTTTGACCATGGCAAGGATTGCTAAAACCATTATCCTTACGAGGGTAACAAATTGTGCTGTGGTAAAAAAAGGACAATGCAAGCAATCCTAACTTGAAGTGGGAAAAGGGGAACACCGATACGTTTCATGCATAGAAAGAATTGACTTTGTAAGAATCAAACTCATAGAAAGTTGCATTGAGAAGTGAATATCATACCTTGCATTGAAGTTAAAATCAAGAAAAATATGTGAAATGTAGACACATAGGATCCAAACAAACTATATCATCTTTGAAATATATAGTCACCTTTGCATAGGCCTCGCACTTTTGAGTTTGAGGGTTGTATAGTAAACATTTCCATGGGGCTTGGGTTGACCTATAGGAATTGAATGTGATTGCAGTTTCTCAAATGGCTGAGCTGATCCTTTGGGATCCCAAGCAAAATTTTGTTTTTGTGCTAGTGGTGTAGCCTTTGAATATGGCCCCCCGAGTGACAGCTTTTGTGAACTGACTTGTTTTTGGTGCATCTAATGCACAACTTCCATTGAAGGTATTTCCATTATGATAATTTGCAATTACCAATCTTAAGTCCCAAGAAAATATTGGGGGATATTTTTATCTGTATGCTATTGGAGGCTGAAAAACTGCTTGAGGAGTGAGGGGTTGTTGATAGATAGGAATGGTGTAAGATAATCGTTGAGTAAACAGATCTCGAGCGCTGGACATAGAAATAGAAAAGTTGGTATTATTATAAGGAGCAAGGCATGAGGCAGGACCATGCCTATGCAAGAGGTATTAGAGCTCACAAAAGGAGGCAATTCATGCTAGTAAATGATGGCATTGCAACCCAAAAAGAGAGCCCCATGGGTTGAAATGAGCTTTTAACTTGTATAAAGAGATGGCCACTAACCAGTGTGAAAGGGTTGTCATGTGTTTTCTATGATTCCTAACAGTGCCAGAGAGGGGTTTCTCTCTCGAGGGGTTGCGCCGAAGAGGGGTTTCCTCTGCCAAATTTATTAATATTTATTATTTTAGTTTATAATGGCTTACCTTTCATTTACTTTTCTATACATAAATGAATCAGCATGCATACATTTATTAAACAATAATTACTTCCAAACCTAAAAAAATTTATCATAATTTCATACTTCAAAAACTGTAAAATACACAAAAGCAAAACGAAAAAAGAAATTGATAAAATAAACCACATATTAATTAAAATAAAAAAGAGAAAATCAAAACACAAAAGTAAACGAGTGGTGAAAATATTATACCAGAAAAGCAAAAATTAAATACAAGCAACACTAGAAAAAAGAAAAAAGAAGATAAAAACGCAAACGGAAAAGCAGATAAAAATGCAAACCGAGAAGAGTGGTGGAACATATAAGCATAAATATATTTGAGGAAAACTACAGATCGTGGGATCGATCCCCACAGTTCATTGGATCGTGGGAGAGATGGTCGGATATAGCCGTTGTACACAATACTCACCCTCAGCTATTTAGCCTCCATCATCGCCAACAGTATTACAACACCAATTACTCACTCAATATATGTCCCAGATTATGGAGGATCGACCAGACGACCTGCTACAACATTGGATTAGACGATCGACCAATTATGGAGAATCGACCAATTAAAAGCAAAAAGATTATCAAAACGACCAGAGGATCGACCAATTATGGAACATATCAAAAAGCAGAACGCAAAAAGCTGATCAAAACGACCAGAGAATCGACCAATTAAAAGCAAAAAGCTTATCAAAACATAAAACGAGAAGAGTGATGGAACATATAAACGTCAAACATCTAGTGGTGGAACAGTTCGTAGGATCAATCACCAGAGTTCATTGGATCGTTGGAGATATGGTCGGATCTAGCCGTTGCTCACAATACTCACCCTCAGCTATTTAGCTTCCGTCTCACAGATTATGGAGAATCGACTAGACGACCTGCTACAGAATTGGATTATTGGTTGGATGTATTCTATTCATGCATGTCCATACAATCTCTGCACTCAATGCCAATACTTTGGTAGGTAATCAACTCATGCATTTCACCTTTCCAAATTCTGTCTGCCAAATATTTGTATTGCTTTTATTTGGATATGTATTGTTCATAATTTCATGCCGCTTACTTTTCTTATGTATTCTTAATGCATGTCTGCAGGTCAATAATCAACCTCTGTTATTTTATATTGTTGTAAAATGGAGGGAGTAAATATAAAAAAACTACGAATTTGTTTCCGCTGCAACCAACACAGAGTAGCATGGATTTGGGATCTATTCACTACTAGGTGCATCTCGATCATTTACTCTCTTGTCATAAGCTAGGAACTTAGGTCAGTTTCTTTTCATTTTGAACTTGCGGCTACTGGAAGAACAAATAGAGCTGCAAAAAAATTTTCGTCTCCCGTGCATCAATGTTGTCGCTTAATCGAAATCCCTTTGAATTCATCTTCACGATCATATGGACTGACTTCCCGATGAAGGACCCTTCTCCCCCCACCTTCCCTTACTGAAGGTTGGGTTGCGATCTTGTGTCCACTACCAGCATATACACATATGTCATTTCATCTGGATATGAAGAACAATGTCCTAATCCGCTAAATTACAATTTGTCGTAGTCAATTTAGGGTATAAAATAGGTATCATATTGCATCAAATCTGGTTGATGAGTTGATAGTTAAAGAATTTCAATAAAATGCATCAATAGGTATCATAAATTGCTAGGGTGGCCTTTCGAAACACATCCATAGAAATGATCATCTTCTCTGAAAGGAAAGTCTCTATGGTACATAGGAGGGTCTATAAGCTCTGTTCCAATACAACACACATACCTAATCGAGGAGAAACGCCTAGAAAATAGCTCATGGTGACACTCCTGCCAATTCTGCATTGCATCCAGTAATTAGTGGCTCATGTCGGGTCTTAGGGCCGAGTGCATTTCATCCTTGTTCATTAAACTGTATGTGATGGAACTGCGCCTATATGATATTATGGATTAACAACCAAAATAAGTTGGTGGGTTTCAAACAACTCTACGGGGTAGATCATTACAATGGTACATGAAATTTATACTATCTAGAGGGTCCTCCTATTGGTCCTTTCCTAGGAAGACCTTCGGGTGTAGTTACATAGGTGACTTCAGTAGCTCCATTTCATCATGCAACGTCATTCCACAACACAACACCTTTCCAAAATATGTAGCCAAGGGAATATTTTCCAAACATACAATCATCCTCTTCAACACTAGCCCAACATGACTAAAGAATATTCTTTAGTCCTGGGCCCTGAATACTCTATATTGTTAGTTTTGTAATACTAGTACTTATAATATAGATAAATGTAGAGCTTTCTCATTCTGGTTTATGTGATTTCTGAGGTACCTAATCCGATGTGGGTCCCGAGTGGTTTCGTGATGCTTGTACCATGCACGTTGTAGAGGTGCGAGATGCGTGATTCCAAAATATGGGTTGTGTGGTGTACAGAAGGTGAATAACCATTATTTCCGGCAGTAGACAATCAAATGTAATGTTCTAGGCAATGACAACTTCAAACCAATTACCTGAAGCTTAACTCTACTTTCAGAACACGACACCATATAAAAAGCACACCAGTCTAGATGGGGTTCTTCAGTAGTCCATGTTGCCCATTGTTCGGGCTTCTTTGTCAATTTTTTATAACACGCTTTTGTGGCCTCAATTCATCCACTGACTGACGCTCTAGAATATTCTTTCTTCCATTGGATGAAGAGAGGTGATTAATGTATCCAAATTTTCCAAACCTGTGACCTGTTTGCCAATAAATTTAAAATGAATTATTACCTTCAAACATGAATTTTATTATTGTGTTAGGTGATATTTTTCTTGTAACAATTGCACCATCTATTTTAATGATGCTTCTGTCATTCTCTTTTTTTTTTTTTTT
>JASDQU011247360.1:43482-59365 GCA_032191745.1 Picea mariana
TCTAAATGTATTTGATATTTTCTTTGTGTTTCTAAGCCTTTGATTACTCTCTCTCCCTTCATATGAATAATATATCCCCCTTTGAAAAAGGGCATCTCTCTGATGCAACACTGAAGTCATATCGCTCATTCCTCCCTTATGACAATCTCTCCCCCTAGAAACATGTCTTTGTTCTCTCTCTCTAAGAATATAACTCTCTATCCTACATCTGATGAATCTCGTCCCCCGGAATCATACCTCTATTCTTACCTCTCTATCTGACAACTTCTCTTAATGATATTTCTAACTATATTTCTACCTATCTTTCTCTTGACTTCTCTACAAGATGTTGTGTAGAAAAAACATAAGTTTTCATGTACCTACTGCCTTTTGGAGTTATTGTCCACTGGTGCTTCCTTGTGTAATACACTAACATATATGAAAAGCATTCAAGAATAATAATTCAAATATTCATGTGTAATTATCATCCATTATGATAATGTTCCTTTGTATCTGAACCACTCTTTGAACCAATCTATGAATCCATGTTCTCATCCATTGTCATATATCTATCCAAACTTGCTAAGTGTTCATACAAATCCATCTCTATCCATAATGTCCAAGACTCTGCTACACAACTATCCAAATGTTGAACCATCTGTCACGGTACTATCATGAAGTCTTCACTACTACAATTGATTAATCTATCATATTGTACTTCTGCTAACTGACTGCCCTGAATTTGTCTACTAAAATTCTACAAGCTACTCGAAGTATGGTTCTCTGGTCCATCTCAGCTACCGCATAGACTTCCCCTGTCTATTATTCATATTACATGGGAGTCTCTAAGCCAGATGGCTTAGAACAATTCATGCTCTGATGCAGAGTCATCATCATCTTCATCGATAGATTCATCATCTCTTTGAAATCTGACTTATTTCTTTCTGTCTGTGGATGCATCTTTCACTACAATACCTGGAAGTACAATCTCTTGAACCTGTTCCTTATTTACGTGTCCTTCTTTTCTTTCATTTCTTTTCAAAACCTTTATGTATATGACATATTCCTTTTTCTTTCTAGATTTGTATTCATCTCGTTTTATTTCCAATCTTGCGATCTCTAGGACCTAGTCTTTGTTCACGTGTTCTTCTTGTTTTCTTATCCATACTTTCTTATACCTCATATCAGTATTCTTTTTTCATGGAAGTATTTATCATGCTTCTACAATCACAAGCTATGTGTCCATAGTTATGACATTTGTAACATTCAATATTATGTGGGGCCACATAATCATTTCTTGCTTGAACATTTCTTTTATAATCCCTCCAATATGAAACCTTATGTCCAAAGTTAGTACAATAAAAATAATGACCATAAAATAAATTTACATACCTGAGAGTGAATGAACTTCTTTGTGGTGTAGTCCTTCTGAATTTGTTCTTTGGCTGATCATGATCATGATTGAAGCTTCTTTGTGGCTTGAACATGGATGGTCTTCTTAAATATGTATCTTTATTAGTTTTCTTAGATTTTGGTTGACCGTGATTCCTTCCTTTCAGTACTTCTGCATAACTCTTTTTATTTTCTTCATTCTTCTTTTCTAGCAACCTAGAGTGCTTCTCTTCATTCTCTACAACTGATGCAGATGTTTCTATCTCCTCAATTTTCTTGTTGAGCTTGACAATTTTACTTCTCAATGTGACAACTTCTTCTTCAAGCTTCTAAACCTCTTCTTCATTCTTCATTATCTGAGACTTCATGAATGCTTTTCTTCTCTTCGCTTCTTCAAGATGGACTTTTAATGTTATTATTTCTTCTTCAAGTCCTTTCTCTTCTTGATCAAACTCTAACTCAAGTTGGTTTAGATCGTTATTTATTTCCTTTAGATGATCTGTCAATATCTTCTCTCTCATTTCTGCTTCTTCCTTTTGTGCTGCTATGTTGGTTTCAAAATACCTGTTTTGATCTTCAATATTTTCTTTGATCTTTTTGGCTTCTTCTAGCCGAGTTCTTAAGTTCTCGATGACATGTTAGGCCTCTTCGAAATCGTGAACACTTTCATTTCGTTTCAACAATTCTTTCTTGAGTGACTTGTTTTCTTCTCTTTATTTTCTTAGTTCATCTAAAGCACTGATCATTTCTTGTTCATAATTTTCTTCTATTTCAAATAGTTTTTCTCTCTCATTCCTTCATGGAATTCCATTTCAAGATGTCTGTGTTTTTCACAATTAAATCAAAACAACATACTTCTATTGATTATGTAATCTTTATCTTTTGAATCTGTTTGACATGATGAACATATTTCTTCTTGATATGTACTTGCATCTTCTTTGACAGTCTCTAAATCTGTGATGGGTGAAGAATAAATATTATGTAACTTATCCCAAAGTTGTTTAGCTGATGAAAATTTACGCACTTAGTCCTTTTTTGAATCATATAGTCCTTCCAAAATGAAATCCATTGCAATTTTTTTATTTCGTTTCAATTCCTTCTTTGATGTAGTCTTTTCCCTTTTTGAACTATCATATCCTGTAACAACTAATTTCCAAATATCATATACCTGTGCCTTTAAAAATACTTTCATCCTTCTGCTCCATATATCATACTTTAAACCATTATTACCATTAAACAATGGTACTCCATTCTTAGAATAATTCATGATCTCCTTCCAGTGGTTAAACTGTTTCCTGAAGGAACCTTCTCTGATACCAATTGTTGGATTACAGAGAGGGGGGTGAATCAGTAATGAACAATTATACCAATTATTAATCCTTTAAACCACAAAGTATATTCTTTTACCTATTCAACCATGTTCATTTGTTCATCATCAATATATTATTGTTTCATAAGAATTAACATTCAGAAGTTCATAATAAACAATAACAAACACATCCACACAATGCACAGTACACCAATATTTACGTGGAAACCCAATGCGGGAGAAAACCACAGAATGATTTTCTTATATGTCAAGAATTACATTCAAGGAAGAACCAACTTCTAATTCTCCAGCTACAACTGGAAGGAGGATCTGACCCCCTAATTTATTAGGCTACAACCTGAGGGAAGCTCCAACTCCCCAATTCTCTGGTTACGACAACAAATTAATATATCATATTGTACTTATTCTAACTGACTTCTCTGAATCTATCTACTCAAACTCTCCAAGCTGCTTGAAGTATGGTTCTTTGGTCTATCTCGGCTACCGTAAAGACTCCCCCTATCTAGTATTCATATTACATGGAATTCTCTAAGCCGAATGGCTCAGAACAATTCATGTTATGATGAAAATTCATTATCATCTTCATCAGTAGATTCATCATCTCTCTAAACTCTGACTTATTTCTTTCTGTCTGTGGATTCATCTTTCACTACAATACCTGAAATTACAATCTCTTGAACTTGTTCCTTATTTACCTGTCCTTCTTTTCTTTAATTTCTTTTCAAAACCTTTATATATCTGACGTATTCCTTTTTCTTTGTAAATTTGTCTTCATCTCTTTTTATTGCCAATCTTGCGATCTCTGGGACCTGGTCTTTGTTCACTTGTTCTTCCTGTTTTCTTATCCATACTTTCTTATATCTAAGATCAATGTTCTATTTCATGGAAGTATCGATCATGATTCTACAATCACAAGCTATGTGTCCATATTTATGACATTTGTAACATTCAATGTTACGTGGGGCCACATAAACATTTCTTGTTTGAACATTTCTTTTATAATCCCTCCAATCTGCAACCTTATGTCCAAATTTAGTAAAATAAAAATAATGACCATAAAACAAATTTACATACCTGGGAGTGAATAGTATTCTTTGTGGTGTAGTCCTTCTGAATTTCTTTCTTGGCTGATCATGATCATGATTGAAGCTTCTTTGTGGCTTGAACATGGATGGTCTTATTGAATATGTATCTTTATTAGTTTTCTTAGATTCTGGTTGACCATGATTCCTTCCTTTGAGTACTTCTACATAACTCTTGCTCTTTTCTTCATTCTTCTTTTCTAGCAACCTAGAGTGCTTCTCTTCATTCTCTACAACTGATGCAGATGTTTCTGTCTCTTTAGCATTCTTGTTGAGCTTGACGATTTTAATTCTCAATGTGGCAACTTATTCTTCAAGCTTCTCAACCTCTTCTTCATTCTTCATTATCTGAAACTTCGTGAATTCTTATGTTCTCTTCGTTTTTTCAACATGGATTTTTAATGTTATTATTTCTTCTTCAAGTCCTTTCTCTTCTTGACCAAACTCTGCCTCGAGATGGTTTAGATCGTCAGATCTTTCCTTAAGATGATCTGTCAATATATTCTCTCTCATTTCTGCTTCTTCCTTTTCTGTTGCTATGTTGGATTCAAAATACCACTTTTGATCTTCAATATTTTCTTCGATCTTTTAGGATTCTTCTAGTTGAGTTCTTAAGTTCTCGATGACCTGTTTGGCTTCTTAAAAAATGTGAACACTTTCCCTTTGTTTCATCAATTATCTCTTGAGTGACTTATTTTCTTCTCTTTATTTTCTTAGTTCATCTAAAGCACTTATCAATTCTTCTTCATAATTGTCTTCTATTTCTATAAGTTTTTCCTGTCTCATTTCCTTCATGGCATTCCATTTCAAGATGTCCATGTTTTCACAATTAAAGCAAAACAACATATTTCTGTTGATTATGTACTATTCATCTTCTGAATCTATTTGACATGATGAACATATTTCTTCTTGATATGTACATGCATCTTCTTTGACAGTCTCTCACTCTCTGAAGGGTGAAGAATACATATTATGTAACTTATCCCATAGTTCTTTAGCTGATGAACATTTACCCACTTTGTCCTTTCCGAATCATATAGTCCTTCCAAAATGAAATCCATTGCAATTTTTTATTTCGTTTAAGTTCCTTCTTTCATGTAGTCTTTTCCCTTTTTGAACTATCATATGTTGTAACAACTGATTACCAAATATCATACCCCTGTTCCTTTAAAAATACTTTCTTCCTTCTGCTTCATATCTTATACTTTAAACCATTCTGACCATTAAACAATGGTACTCCATTCTCATAATAATCCATGATCTCCTTCCAATGGTCAAACCATTTCCTGAAGGAACCTGCTCTGATACTAATTGTTGTATTATTGAGAGGGGGGGTGAATCAGTAATGAGCAATTATACCAACTATTAATCCTTTAAACCACAAAGTATATTCTTTTACTTATTCAACTATGTTCATATGTTCATCATCAATATCTTACTGTATCATAAGCATTAACATTCAGGATTTCATAATAAACAATAACAAACACATCCACACAATGCACAATACACCAATATTTACGTGGAAACCCAATAAGGGAGAAAACCACAGAATGATTTTCTTATATGTTAATAATTACATTCAATGAATCACCAACTTCCAATTCTCCAACTACAACCGAAAGGAGGCTCCGACCCCCTAATTTCGCAGGCTACAACCTGAGGGAAGCTCTAACTCCCCAATTCTTTGGATATAACCAGAAGGAGGTTGCAACCCCCTATGTTCTCTGGATACAACCAGAAGGTGGCTACAACCACCTATCCTTGCTCCATCCAACCACCATGAAATATAAATTCCAAATGTAGACAATATGTCACTATCACTGAATCAACCACTACCACTGTCAACCTATACCATCAACAAGTGCATTAACCATGCACCAAACCTGTATAAATAATTTGTCACAAGAACCTATCCAAACAACCTATCACAACAACGTGTCTCATCAATTTTATCAACCAAATCATATCTACTCACCAATATCAATCACCTAGACAACTCTCAACCATATGCACAATATCACCAAGATATGCATCAGCCAATCACGACAATTCATAATCATCACCAAGATCAATATGTTCTTCTAATAATATACCAAGAAAAGTATGTTACATCATCCATAAAGGATGTGTCAACAATACTACTAACAAGTGCCTCCAACCATGTACCAAGTATGTACCAATCATGCATCAAATACACATAAACTATGACTCATAAATATGTGTCAACATCATCAACAATACACCTCATGTATGTGCCAACTCATCAAATACTTGTGTCAACCATGTACCCAACATGTACCTCAACGATATGTCAAAGAAATACACCAATATAACCATCAAAAGTTATTTAACAATTCATCACTCTATACATAAACCCAATACCATAAACCATTACATCAAAACATGTGCCACAACCTCATTGTTATACAACCTCTATCTGTAACATACCTCAACCAAAATCCCTCATCAATTTCATCATCCAAATATGATTTGTAATTATGTAACAGACCTGATGTATATGATCACATACCTTCAAACCTTCCTTAACTTTAACAACAAGAGACTAGCATTTTCATCAAACTTTACTTTAGTCTCACATGACTAATTTTGGATTAGTCAACAAATCTAACTCGAAATAATCATAAATGTGTACCTGTAATGAATAAAGATATGAAAATGGTACACAATGTTCTTCAATGTCTTGTCTGAAATTCCTCCAGGTTTCACTGCTTGGGATCTCCCAGAAAAGGAGTTATAGAAAAAATGGCATACCTTGCGGAATTCTGGCTTATTCTAGGGAGAGAACTTGTAGAGCATGCCCTGCATGGAATATTTGTTGTATAGATACAAAAATGGTAAAAAACATACTATGGAATGTACTCTAATGAATACATTTAGTCTTACTAAATTTGGATCTGTTATGAAGAGGTTATCACGTTTTTACCCGAAACACATGTTTTAGACTAGTTTAGGGACTAGCCACAAACCCTATTTTCCACGGAGTGTAACTCCCAAAATAAAATAACCCACAAGATGATTTTTTATAAAATTTACTTGGATATGTTGTCTCAACGACCTCCATATTTCTCTATCTGAATCATTGTAGAAAAAACGTTAGTGCGAAAATGGTAAGATGTTCTGTAAATAACATACCTTAAAAAGCATCATCAAAAGACTTTATCCTCCCTTGAATTTAGGCCTTCTTTACTTCACCTTCCCTCTGAAATTATCCTTAGATCTCCTTTTGTTACCTCAGTCACTTGTAGATATTCAATATGCTCAATGGATACTAATGGGAGACCGTTGTTCTCTTATTTATACTCTCCAAGTAGCTTCCTCTAGAAGTATCCACTTAACCACTTTATCCACAAATAGTAAACTCTCCAATTCTAGTTGCAACTAATTTATTTTTAATTGATTGCTTGTTGCAACCACTTTAACCCATGACTAACCACTTTGAGTGGTCAACTTCGTCTAGGAGCTTCTAGAATAATTTGATTTATTTGACTTTATAGGATCTTCTAGATAACTCATCAGGGTTCTCCAACTTCACGTGGCCATAACTTTTTAACTGTGAGGAGTTATGCGACATTCCACATATCACCAGAAATGGCATGACATGTATTATCCATCTAGAATAGTATTACCTATAAATTCATTAATATTCATTCCCTTATACCTCAAACAGAATCGGGCCCCTTACCCATGCCTTTGTGCTACCAGAATTCACTACCGAACTTCTTCCAAGGGTTGACATCAATTCTAAGAGTTGACATCAATCTATAATATCACTCTCCAAATGTTGACATAAATGACACGCAACAATCCAAACCAATTGTCCATCAATATAAACCAATTGTATGACAATATTCCCCTTTGGCATTGATGGAAACACGGACATTGATGGCAACACTTAGTCATGATAAAATTTATGCTCATACTCCTCATAAACGTTTCTATCTCTCCCCCTTTGACATCAATGGAAAAGGGTATCTCTACTTGGGGATACTCCCCCTGACTGAACTCTTCTTAGGGTTTCTCCCCCCATTTAAATTTCTTTGATATTTTCTCTATGTTTTTAAGCCTCTGATTACTCTCTCTGCCTTTATATGAATAATATCTCCCCATTTGAAAAAGGGTATCACTATGATGCAACAATGAAGTCATATCGCTCATTCTTCCCTTATGACAATCTCTCCCCCTAAAAACATGCCTATGTTCTCTCTCTCCAAGAATCTAACTCTCTATCTTGCATCTGATGAATCTCTTCCTCTGGAATCATACCTCTATTCTTACTTCTCTGTCTGACAACTTATCTAAATGATATTTCTACCTATCTTTTTGGTTTTGTTTCTTTCTCTTGAATTCTCTACAAGATGTTGTGTAGAAAAAACATAAGTCTTCATGTACCTACTTCCTTTTGGAGTTATTTTCCATTGGTGCTTCCTTGTGTAATCAACTAACATATATGAAAATCATTCAAGAATAAGCATTCAAATATTCCTGTGTAATTATCATCCATTATGATAATGTTCCTTTTTATATAAAGCACTTTTTGAACCAATCTATTAATCCATGTTCTCATCCACTGTCATATATCTGTCCAAACTTGCTAAGTGTTCTTACGAATCCATCTCTATCCATACTGTCCAAGAATCTACTACACAACTGTCCAAATGTTGATCCATCTGTCATGGTACTATCATGAAGTCTTCACTACTACAATTGATTAATCTATCATATTGTACTTATGCTAATTGATTGCTCTGAATCTGTCTACTCAAACTCTACAAGCTGCTCGAAGTATGGTTCTCTGGTCTGTATCCACTACCGCATAGACTCCCCCTGTCTATTATTCATATTACATGGGAGTCTCTAAGCCGGATGGCTCAGAAAAATTCATGTTCTGATGCAGAGTCATCATCATCTTCATTGATAGATTCATCATCTCTTTGAAATTTGACTTATTTCTTTTTGTATGTGGATTCATCTTTCACTACAATACCTGAAAGTACAATCTCTTGAACCTGTTCCTTATTTACTCGTCCTCCTTTTCTTTCATTTCTTTTCAAAACCTTTATGTATCTGACATCTTCCCTTTTCTTTGTAGATATTTCTTCATCTCGTTTTATTTCCAATCTTGCGATCTCTAGGACCTGGTATTTGTTCACATGTTCTTCCTGTTTTCTTATACATACTTTCTTATATCTCATATCAGTATTCTTTTTCATGGAAGTATTGATCATGCTTCTACAATCACGAGCTATGTGTCCATAGTTATGACATTTGTAACATTCAATATTGTGTGGGGCCACATAATCATTTATTGCTTGAACATTTATTTTATAATCCCTGCAATCTGCAACCTTATGTCCAAAGTTAGTACAACAAAAACAATGACCATAAAAGGAATTTACATACCTGAGAGTGAATGATCTTCTTTGTGGTGTAGTCCTTCTGAATTTCTTCCTTGACTGATCATGATCATGATTGAAGATTCTTTGTGGCTTGAACATGGATGGTCTTCTTGAATATGTATCTTTATTAGTTTTCTTAGATTCTGGTTGACCATGATTTCTTCCTTTGAGTACTTCTGCATAACTCTTTCTCTTTTCTTCATTCTTATTTTCTAGCAACCTAGAGTGCTTCTCTTCATTCTCTACAACTGATGCAGATGTTTTTGTCTCTTCAACTTTCTTGTTGAGATTGACGATTTTACTTCTCAATGTGACAACTTCTTCTTCAAGCTTCTAAACCTCTTCTTCTTTCTTCATTATCTGAGACTTCATGACTTCTTCTATTCTCTTTTCTTCTTCAAGATGGATTTTAATGTTATTATTTCTTCTTCAAGTCCTTTCTCTTCTTGACCAAACTCTACCTCAAGCTAGTTTAGATCGTTAGTTATTTTTTTTATCACACTAAATTGCCTTGGGTATTTTAGTTTGTTTTCAATCCTTTTTTAAGCCTTAGATTTTAAATTTATTTAAAAGTCTCATCCCTTTAAATTTTATGTTTGGTAGGACCCCTTAGATGATTAAAGTTTTGAGTCTTAGCTCTAGTTTGATCCTCAAATTGATTTTTGGTCCTAGAACCATTTTATCTCATGAATTATTTTGGTCCCCTTCATGACTTGTCCCTAGATCGATCCCTCCCATGATTAGACTGATGTGACACACCTTTCTCCTCACTCATGATATCGTAGGCATGTCTCATTCTCCTTGCTTACCTGTCCAATCATTTTTTGAATTGGAAGCGCTGCCTACTCATCAGGAAGTTCTGTAGCGCCTATCCAGTTCATCATACTTCCACCTCGAGTCATGATTTCCATGACTGATGTCATGTTCCTTGTTTTCAATGCCTGGAGTTAGTTAAATATTATTTCCATATCTTGAATTTACGATCTCTAGTAACGGTTTATAATTTTGAAAGGCTCAACAGTGATGCGCTGCGCAAATTCACAACTTTTGATCAGGCAACAACAAGGCAACCAAATTTTAGACTAAAGTAGGTTCGAGGGCCGAAGTTTTCGCAATCTCATCCTGATATTTCATTGAAGATTCCAACAGGTGTCTACTCCACAGGTATCCAGTGTTGCCTCCTCTGCATATTAATTTTCACAAGAAATTTGCGCTCGTCTTTTGGTTTTCCAAGTTTGCACAGTCATAGGGGACTCGTCTTTGCATGATAGCCTTGTCTTCTCTCTTTTCCATACCTATATCTTCATTGCCTGTATCTAATTCTGATTATTGTTGCCTTCTTAGCCATTGAAATCGCAAGCCTGTAAATAGCCTATCCTCTGCGTATGTGTTGCGCTACACAGAGGTGTTGCTTAAACCCTCTCTACCTCCCTTGCTTCCTTTCATCTTAGATTCTAGCATTTTTACTCAGTCGAAAAGAGCCAATTTTGTATTACCCCCTTACTTCCCACACTCTCGAATACCTATACAAGTCTAAGGGTGTAATTCCCACAGTCGAGATTGGTTCACTAGCACCAATATGTCTCAAAAGGTCATCCTTGTACATTTGAAGACCAATTCAAAGCCTTCCTGGTTATTTCCATCCCATAGGCCTTTCAAAAATCCCTCATTCTAAGTCATGGAGACTCCTCAATTGAGGAAGATACACAAAGGTGGAAAGGTGGTTAGGACAGAACTAGTGGACATGCGTCTTTTTTGATACAGAGCCCATGGCAAGAGAGGTCTTTCAAAGAGTAGGGTGCCTCTCTTTCTGCGAGAACATGCAGAGAGGACATCCATAGGTAGAAAGACAATTTGCATTACATTTTGATGGCAGGAAAACCAAGGTTGGGGATTTGGAATTTGAGGTAACTGAAGCCTCTATCTCAGCTACAACAGGGATCCCCATTATAGGTGAAAAGTGGTTCAAAGCCATGGCTTTGAGTTCAACCTATTCTAAATATCTTTTTAAAACTGAATATCAAGCCAATGATTTGTCTAAAAGTATGCCAACGAGTCAATTGATTGAACAATTTGACAGAATATTGAAGATCATATAGAGATATTCTACATGTGAAGGGAGATTTAACAGATTGTACCAGTACCATGTAAGGTTGTTGCTACATTTTACTGGTAAGGTTGAGATGACTATTCCCTATTACTTGTTAAGAAGTATAGGTAAGATGTCAGACAGGATACAAGCTAAATCTAAAGATGTGGATTCTAGCCTCTTCCATTCTAGATTGATCAGAATGCTAGTCTCTAAGGAATTGGGTAAGAAAGAGATTTCATGGGAGCATTTTGTTTCTACTTCTCATTTCAAGTTGGATCTAGCATCAACTCCTCAATCACAAAAGGTAAGTCCTTTGTCACCCACCAGTGCTACTAAAGTAAGGACCAGTAGGAAGAGAAAGAGCAAAGCCTCTGTTCAAGTTTCAGAGGTCAGGAAGCAGGTCACAAGAGCTGAGGAGGAAGTTTGTCCTTCTCCACAAAGAGATTTTTCACCACCTCCTCCACCAGGGTTAGAAGAGGTTCCTTCTTCTACCAAAGCTACATCCAAGAAAGGGAAGAAGCTATTCTTTCCCTCTTCTCCTCCAGTAGTCAAAGTCAAGGGTAAAAGACCTTTCACAAGGTCATCAATTCCAAAGGAGGCTTTCAAAGAGAAGTCTTTACCAGAAACCCCTATTCAAAAGAAGAAGGAAAAAGGAATTGAAAAGCATGTGGAAGAGAAACAATAAGCCCCTGTATAGAAAGGGAAGGGTAAAGGTCCTAAAAGACCTTTGGAGAGAAAATATGAAACCTCTATGAAAGATTTTGAGAAGCCTGTGGAAAGAAAAGAAGAAACCCTTGTGCAGAGGAAGAAAGGTAAGAGAAAAGCCACCAAGAAACCTAATGAGGTAGACAAGACACTTCCCATGCAGGTGGAATATGAGATTGAGAAAAAACCTCTTGAGACTGTGCATAACACTGCTCCTCCTGACAATCAGATCTTCAAGAGACTTATCAGTCAACATAAATATGCAAGAAAGGAGGTGGCTTAATTGAAAAAGAAAGCCATGTCTGATAGATCCAAGATGACAGAGCTTATGGATGGCTACAGTCACACCCTTGACTTGGAAAGGTTTGCAGCAAGAAGGGCCCAACCCCTTCATAGACTACTAAAGAATCTTTACAGGAAGAACAGAGGCTTTCAGTCTTAGAATAGGAAGCTAAAGGAAAAGTTGAAGCACTTTCAAGATGAGGTAGCCCAAATAAATTTACAGGTATTGGTTGAAGCTGCAATTGAGAATGACAAACCAATAGTTAAGGAGAGCACAACCTCATTGAAAAATCCTCTCACTGCTAAGAAGAAGAAGTTTGTTGTGTCAATTGAAGATCCTATTTATACCAGAAAGAGTGTGAGGTTAAGTGTCAAGATGACAAAGTAGCTGGTAAAAGGTAAGCCCCATTTTTTAGGATGGTTCCTTTTTGGGAGGGTTAACTAATATTCAAATATTTCCTCTGCCATCTATACAAGCTTCTAAGCGTTTAACTATCAGAGTTTTGGGTTTTGCTAAGTGTTAACTCCCTTAGTGGTAAAATGAACTGCCTTTTCTACTTCCAAGACACCTAAATAAAATGGGTTTGATATCATGAAAGGCCATCAATTGCTCTACACACGTTCAAGATTGAAGGAGTTGTTTTTTTTACGTTGCTACCCAAACCTACACACAGACGCAGCATAAGTGGCGCTACCTACATGTGCTACCTAATATTTCACAGAAAACAGAGTCTACACACATATGCATCACAGTGGCACTATGCAATGGTGCTACCTAATATTTCATAGAGAGCAGAGTCTGCACACATACACAACACAATGGCGCTACCTAAATGCGCTACCTCCTTTACTTGTCTAGTTGTGAAATACGCTACTCAAACTGCTACCTAAAGAAGCTACCAGCAACCACCAGGGATCTAGGAAGGTGAGGCCAACAAATTTTTGGATGGATGATGATGGAGAAAATTGCAGAAGTAGCAGCTGGCATTATGAGGAAAACTACATGCTCCTAAAAGACACATGGAAAAAAAGGAGGTTGCACAATAAGAGAGAATCAAATCAGTTTGAAGCATGGTTGGATTAGTCACCAACATTTTCCTATTTTATAGCGTAGGTGGTTAGATAAGTTGTTAGATCAAATAAATGTTTAGAGATTTTCAAGGGAAGGAGGCCATCTCGTACCTCCAACTATTTCCTCCCTTTTGTTATAAATAGATAGATCAATTTCTTTAGTAGGTTCAGATGGTGGAGCAAGCTCCCTTAGGCTGTAATATTTTGATGAAGTAACTGTGATCTAGCTATGTACTGGACTTAAGACATTTTGGCTAATAGAAATTATCTTCTCTTTCAGCTTACTTTGCTTCTAATGCTAAATGTTTATGATTTGAATGATTCACATGAATGATTGTGGTGATGTTATGGTGGATGTTTGATCATTATATTATCATGATGTTTATTTAGCTTCCTTAGTTTTTGAGTTCAAGAAGATCTTGTGTTAAGAATTTTTCCTCCTTAGGATTTTGTAGACCTGATGTTTACAATAGCCCCTACACTTCTCTTATTTTAAGTCTTCCCTCTATTCATACTTACTCCCAAACTACTGATTGAATTTAGCCAAGACCTTGATTGTTGGTGCATGTTAGCCCTGTTATCTGAGTTGGAACATTATCATTTTGAGTCTCTTTCCATTTGACCTTTTAACACCCTTATGTTCATTTATAAACATGATGGGTATTGGGCTTGCCTTCCATGCAATCTGAAGGTGATTCCTAGTGCTAACATTTTTGGCGCCATTGCCAGGGATGATTTGAAGACTTTTCCCTGGGATTAAACGACACAGTATGCTAGTTCTAAAGGTGCATTAGAACTCGGTATCTTGAATATTGCAGCCTGCACTTGGCGACTCCATTGTTTCATCTCTGGCACCTAAAGGTGGACATACGAGACTAAATCCACAACTACCTTTGGTTCCATCTGAGGTTGGCCCAGAGAAAATAATCAAGAAGGGAAAAGCTTCTCTGAGAGGTTTTCCTGTTGCTGCTACAAGTGCTTCTGGTCAGTTGTCTGATTCCACTCTTGATACTCTAGTTGTTTTATCAAGTAAGATTTCTTTACCTTCTGCTGAAGTATCTAAAAAACTTGATTTTGAAGAGTTTCATGTTGAATACTCTTCCTTTGAAACATAATTGAAAGAAGAAAACATTGACATATTCTCTTCCCCTGATATTGAGAAGTGTTTTAGTCTTGATAGTTTTGAATATTTCTCCACTTTAGGTTTTGCTACGCCTCTGTCTGTTAAAAATTTTGCTGCCAAAGAAGTAGGAACTTCATCTTCTTCCAAGACTTGGCCTTCTGCTGTGAAAAATGAAACCCCCCCTTCATCCTTTCCTTCTTCACCTAATATGTGCATAGTCAAGTCTCCTTCTCCTTCTTGTTCACCAAGAATACAAAATCAAATGGCAGTTGTTAACCCCTCTACAAATAGAATGGATGTCATAGTGGCTGCAAGATATGCTCCTCTAGTCTTACCTCAGCGAATGAATGCTCTCCCTCCTGGAGATTATTTGAAATACATGCCCAAGTTTACTGGAGAAGAAGATATAACAGCTGAGGAACATCTTGTTGCTTTATATAGTCATGAAGATAACCAAAATATTGAAAATGAGGATGTGTGGATTAGGGTTTTCGTCCAAAGCCTTTTTGGTGAGGCTAGGAAGTGGTTTAGGGGTCTAGCCCCTGGATCCATTACTGGTATTGAAGCATCAGATGAAGCTTTCTTAAGGAATTAGGGGGACAAAAAGGACTTTTTGTACTACATCACTGAATTCAGATCCCTAAAAAGGAAAGAAGGAGAGTCTGTCTTTGATTTTTTTAAAAGATTTAACAAAATGTACAACAAGATCCCTGATGAGATAAAACCCACTGAAACTTCTGCAAAAATCACTTATGTCAGTGCATTTGATTCTGAATTCTACCTCCTTTTGAGAGAAAGAAGGTCACCTTCCTTATTTCATATGCAAGATGTTTCCTTAGAGGTAGAATCCAACATAGTGGCATCAAATAAGCTCAGGGGGAAATCTAATAGGGATAGGAGAAAAAACAGAGCCGAAGCTTCAACTTCTGATTCCTCTGTTGTCCATTCTCAAGTAGATGAGCTGACCAAATTAGTAAAATCTCTTTCCACTGAGATTGAGAAATTAAAATCAGAAGGGAAATAGACATATAGAAATGCTCGAAAAACTGATAGCATAGGTAACTACAGGAGACCAAATAATGCTCCCCAAATCTTTCCCAGAGATCCCAGAAATAGAGAAAGAGATGATCAGAGTGTACAAGCTCTTTTTCAAAATAATTTGGTTGTTGATGAAGAAGAAGAGGAGGTAGAATATGATCCTGAGATTCACTGCTTAGGTGACACATCTCCATCCCCACACTTGACTCAATCCTCTTATGAGAAATCTTTAATGGATATTCAAATCAATGAGTTAAGTAAGGGAGAGAAATCAAAAGAAAATGCTACTAGATATAATCTAAGATCTAATAAGAATGAAGAAAAAATAGATCCCCCTAATCAGCCTACTCAAAGAGAAGATTCAGCCAA